>UXGD01005839.1:0-13632 GCA_900474315.1 Torymus auratus
ATCGCATGTTTGTCACCCTCGCCTTCGGCTCGGGTGACAATTTACATGCCATCTGGGACATTCTTTACTTTTGCTCCTTAGATGTGTAATATACTATTAAATAGTTAATTATAATAATAATTAATTAGTTGAAAAAATCAAAAACTTAATTTTTTGTTATCCTGCAAAAATGCTGCCCACCACTGGCCACTCTAGTCTTTCATTTCAAATTTCAAAGATGCTTAATACATGGTAGTGAATGTCAAAATGTTTTAAAAATATGCTAAAATATTTAAATGAATTATAACAGTATTTCTTGGAGTATTCTTATAAGGAAAAATTGAAAATTAATGAAATTACCTGTACATATATTACGGATGAATTATATTTATTTTAGTTGGCGTCAATACTCAACATTTCCTACATTTATGACCGGCATTGAACACTATCCAGTTGCCAGCGTTGAGCAAAAAAAAAAAGACATGATTTCACTTTGGATCATACTAAAGTGTCAAGAGGCTTTAAGAATTTGATGATGCGTAGTTTTTATCGTCAATGTTCAAAGATTATGCTAAAATTATTAAAAAAAAATTTTTTTTTAATTAACAGCTGTTGACAAAAGACAGTGTCTTCAAATTAACAATTCTATTCTATTTTCTTACGTAACTTTTTCATACTTCGGATCATAATGTTAGACCTGAAATATCTCCGATATTTTATTCTGCATCTAACTTCGACATATAGCACTATATAAATGCTCATGACTGGTACTGGGTGCTGGCCGGCACTGGGATACTTTTCCGATAAATATTATACTTTACTAATAAATATTTCTAATAGTTTTTTCTTAAATGTATTTATTAACAAACTATGTGAAATGTGAATAGAACCTTGTTTTACTCTTATTTATTTTATTTTCCGTTTTCTCTACAAATATACATTAACACAAATTATATAATTCAATGTTTTATAGAGCTATGAGGAACAGAGGTGTCGAAATATTCATGCTAAACAATAACGAGAATCGAGAATTCGGAAAACTCGATTACCGATCTCTACTGTACGACTGCGGTTTGACAAAACGAAATCACCAGGAAGCCTTTATGACTGTCCACAAACGGGTTTGCGAAGATCCCTCCAATATCGACAATGTGAACGTCATCCAACTACTTCACGCAGCATTTCTGGCGGTTCAGCAACTCTCGCGTGGCTTCCCCGTCTCCCAGGCCTTTAAAACCTCATGTACAGACGTCTATCTCAAGGCGCGCTCGATTTTCCACTGCGAGACTCGCCTACGCCTATCGTCCATAGTCGAGGATACAATCCGCGAGTTTGAGGTCGACGAAGGTGACGATTACGTCCTTGATCTTGATGCTGCTACTTGTAGCGTGAGCAGTCTTCAGGATAACTCCAAATTGACGTTAATTAGGCAACAGGGTCTGTTGATGCATTGGTGTACGGAAGGCTACCTCTGGGTCAAGAAGAATAAGTTGGAGGATGGAGAGAAAATAACGCTAAAGACAGATTTCATTAACGAATTCTTTGCAGATAATAATACTAGCTTCTTAAGTGCCGAAGTACTTGAGATATTGCCATATATCTTGTTAAATTTCTACGAGCACTCGACTCCAAGTGACGTCGATGTACAAAAATTATGGGCGGCCAGTTTATTCAAGCAGCATTTGAATTTAGAATTTTTGAATAATAAAAATATGTCCCTAGCTCACGAAGTTTTGTCCTTCAATTTTGGGAAACACGATAAAAAAGTTCCATGGGATAAGAAAAGATTTGAAAATGCTAATAATTTGGCATTACTTTTATATTATGTCGCTCTAGTTGTTGATGATGAGATGGAAAACGAATGGAAAATAGATAAAAATGAAAAGATGATTACTGTTGCACAGTTTTCTGAGGCCCATCGCGAAGGTAGCATTCAAAACTTCTGATTTTTTTCCTGCACATGTACATCGTAAAAATATAATTGAAAATTTCAAAATGAATTTTTAATTGTATTTTGATATTGTTGACTATTTGTTTACATTAATTTTATTTAGTTTCACAATGAATTTTTGTATGTTTTAGGTAAAATGACAATTAAGTTGAAAGACCAACCTCTTATAACCAACTACGTTATACTCTTACAACAAGTAAAGAAATGCATTGATCATGTGTTGAGAAATAGTAAAAAGGTAATCGATGGATATAAATATGTCGATCTTCGACAAAAATTAAAATGGTATAGCCGGTACTGTGATATGGGAAGAATAGTCTTGTTAAACAGAGCAGAAAAGTCTAAAAACTTATTTGAAAACGTAGATGAAGTGACTTTATTAATGAAAGTTCATTACAAATGGCTTACAAAATTCTTGGACTTCCTTGAAGAAAATTACGAAGAGCACGAATCTGATGTTGATTATATTGAACATAGCGTCACATTAAGAAATATTATGGATGAAATTGATACCAGCTTGATCTCGGTTTACGACCCATTTAGAAAAATTTGTAAAGTTTACAAGAAACGTATGAATTCTCCTTTACCATGTTCTTCAGATGTTGCTTTAAATGCGTGTCCAATACTTCAGAGTATTACGGATTCATTTTCCCCGACGAGAAATAAATACATTTCTAGCAATCTATCTAACGAACGCAAATTCATTACATTACAAACAGCAGAAGCACTGCAAATACGATCTCAGTTGATTTCCTTATGGCACAACATTTATGATAATGAAACGATAGATGAAAGTATTTTTGATACTCTAAAAAATATGAATAAATTTTGCAGCGTCTCCTTAAACGTTACAGAATCGTCTGAAGAGTCTGAATCTACTAACGAGTTCGAAAAATTATCACCAAAAGATATTGCAAAATTATCAAGTAACGTTCAACTTTGGCCACTTCATGAGTATATGTTCACACTGTTCGTTAGCATGTTTCAAAGAAAATTTTGTGAAAAATTATCTAAAGATGACGTTTCAACTTTACCATCGGCTTACCTTTCCAATCAACATATGCATATACCAAATATACCCGTTGAATTGCTTGCAATTTTAGACACGATTAACAGAAAGCAAGACAATCTAGAAGAAAGAAACCGTTTATTATTTGCATTATTTACTTGGTTCTTGAAATTCAATGAAAATTCTTATGCCATCAAAAACTTTAAACAGGTAACTAATTTTTCATTTAATTCAAAAATTTTTTAAGCTTGGAAATGTCGGAGCCTATCTGGCATTTCATACTTATCGATACTCTCGCATTTTTTCTTTGTTTTTATTAAATTTTTTAGTTTCATTTAAAAATCTTAAGTAAATTTAAATACTGTAGAGTTCGATATATAGGAATCTGTATTTGGCTCCGACATCCTCGTAAAGGGATAACGAAACCAATCACATACACCTATATCAAACTTTTAATTTTTTAATGTTACTTTTATACTCTTAAAAATTATTATACCCTAGCAATCCGTTGTTCGAATAGATTAAAGAATAATGAACAATTAAAATAAATAAAACTTTTAAATAAATAAAAAAAAAGAAAAAAACGAGCATATCGGTAAATATGTAAGATTATATAGAGTTCGATTCCGCTTGAGAATAATGTTTTAATTTTCCTATATTTGATTTTATAATTATAATTTGTGTAGGTATCACATTGGCGGTACATGCGGTTGGAAAACAATAGAAAATCTACACATCTTCACGAAGTATCTGACCGAGATAATATTGCTAATGGGCCTGTACTAGTCAGCTTAATCTCTGAACTTCTGTTAAACAATTTGCAACAATCCAGATCTGATAAGTCGGTTCTAGTGACGGGGGTAAATCTTGGCAGTTATAATGCACGTCTTGAGCAATTAAAAACAATAAATGATATCTTATGGAAAAACAGTGCGGCAATAAATTCTCCGGAATTCAGTAGTGTATCGAATGATTTAGAAACTTTGAAATGTTTGTTAAAGAACTTTGTAGCAGTTTGTGATCAAGTAGAAATCGATTTAAGCCTTAAAAATTTACTTGAAAGTGAAAAATTGAAGTCTAGCTCTAAGTCAACGATCAGTAGCGAATACTTAAAACCTCTAGAGGATTTGAGTAACATAGAGAAATCGTTGTCGTTAGAGACGACTAATTTTAATAGAGGCAAGGCTTGGACCTTACTGGGTTATCTTCAGGCTTTTGTTTTTGGAAACATGGGCTACATTGATCCTGTGCACAAAGCCGCTCTGAAACTTCGCTATGTTGAAGAGGATATCAGAGATTGCGAGAATACAATTTATGTCGCCACACTTTATTCTAGAATTCTAGGCTTAGCAGACTATCACGCTTTGCATCCTAGAGTTGACGAAATTGAGGACAACTTGAAAAAATTGACAGACGATAAGAATTCTCTTCAAAGGTTGAAAGCTGTGAGGCCGGTTAATACTGAGTTTATTGCTTTATCCAAGGAATTTACAAATTTCCGAACGGCTCTTGGTTCGTACGCTATAGTCAGCAAGCATGTAGAACGGTTGATTGAAACTTCTATATTCTTAGAAAATGAGGTTTGTCAAATACATATTATAAAATTTTCTTTAATTTATCTTTTTATTTATTTTTTTAATTGTAGTGTTAAAAAACTGCTCATAAGATTGTTATCCAATCAAATTTTAGGACAAATATTTTCTTTATTTAAATATGAGCTTTACATAATATTTTTATTCTATTCATATTACTTTTAAATTTTCTCTAATGAAATAGTAATTAATTAGACTGCATACATTGATTACAGGCTAGTCAAAATAATATAGAAAGTGCGAAATCGGCCAAGAGAGAGGCTGAAATGTGGCTGGAATCGATGCGCAGATTTATGGATCAAGTGGAAGCCAGATTTTTGTCCGGTTATCCTGACATTGTACTTCCAATTCTCGCTGGGCTTGCCCAGATGCGCCATGGCATCCGTATTCTCATAGATGAAAGCGGAAAACGAATAACCTTAACTGAAACGCACTACAATGCCGAAAAATTGGGATCTTTTGTTTGCAACTTGATACGTTTTCCAACTGTTGGTCCTGAACAAGAGAGTCTCCTAAATTTGGTGAACCTTTGTACCTCACATGAAAGCAGAGAACTGCTCAGTTTCAATTTGAAGTCCGAAAACACCTTCACAGCCTTGCAAGAACAATTCCGTCTAACTATAAGTGGTCTTTATGAGTTCTACAATTACGTAGTATTGAAAGGAACTCTGTCAAATGATTTATGGATAGAGTTGAATAGGTTGTTAAAGCAAATTGTACTTATCTGGCGTCAGCAACAGAACGAAATAGAAAAACGCGAGGCTGAAAAGGATAGTCTCTATAAGAACCGAGTAAAAGTACATGGCGATAGCTTAACAGAGGAAGAAGAAATCGCTCAAGACCTGAAGAATTTGTTTCCGACACATCGTGAAGACGATTTCGCGGATGTTGATAGCAATCTTTTGCCTAGCTTAGAAAAGAAGATAATAATAGAAAATAAAGAGGAAGACTTTAGTTCCTTGATTACGGACAATGACATGAAAGAGGTAAGAAATTATTCTTATATTTTTATATTATAGATAGTTGGCTTTTTTAATAGAAAAAAAACCATTTACACTTTTTACAAAAAGGTATTTTTGTTGCAATCGAAACAAATTATTAATAAATATTGCAGGTTCAAAATATACATTCTAACATCATAAAATCTTTTACTACGTCCGAATGGTTATGCAAAAATGCTGTCGAAGATCGCGCTGATTTTATCGAACCATTGCTTCAACGTTACAATACATTTGGTCTATTACTCAAGAATGTTGCACCTGCTCTCGACAACGAACTAACTGGAAAAGTTTACACGAGTTTAAATGTGCTTACACAGCTAGTGTTCCGTCTTGGTCAAGGAGAAAAACTGAACCCAGAAAGCTGCAGAAATGCTTTAAAGGAAGATAACAAAGTATACGATTACTACAGAGACAGTAACGTCGAGGAAGTGAGACAGTGCACACCGTTAATCGAGACCGTCTCCAACAAGGTTTCGGAACTTTTAAAGGAGTGGCCGGAACATCCAACGTTGGCTTCGATAAAGATCATTTCGCAGAGGATCTACTCATTTCCCGTGACATCGGCTGTTTCAAGATTTTTGACAGGTCTGGAATTGCTGCTTGTGAAGATGCACGAATGGGAAGAAAACGCTCATAGCGGAGTAAGCCTATCGGAGTATATACTAGCTGTCACACAGCAGATTATTACATGGCGTAAGCTCGAATTAGCTTGTTGGAAAGACTGCCTGACCACGGCCCATTTGAAACTGCGCTCGCATGCTTCCAAGTGGTGGTTCTTCTTGTATGACTTATTTGACACTTTTATCGTAAAAGATAAATCAATAGGTAACGACATTCAGATTTTTTTTAAATATTATATTTCGTGCTTTAGAGTAGCCTTTCAACAATATTAATATTGATAATAATTTTAATATTTTTTTTTTATAAATGTAGAAAAATCAACGGAAGAATCCATCACAGCTAAAAAGTTGATTGAATCGCTAGAAACGTTTATCAATGAATCAACCCTCGTAGAATTTGAAGCCCGACTAGAGCTAATTTTAACATTCCACTGTCATGTTTACTACTCAACTTCATGCACAGAAAGGGATGAGCTACTTGCTATTTCATGGAATATCTATCATTATTACAGACAGTTCTTACCAGATATAAATAACAGGATAAATTCCATCAAGACTCCTATTGAAAAAAAATTGAAGGATTTCGTTAAAATCGCTCGATGGAACGATATTAGCTATTGGGCAGTAAAGGAGACTGTGGACAAGACTCATCGCACCTTACACAAGTTTATCAAGGAATTCGAAACTGGTCTAAAGGAATTAGTAACTCCGTATTTGATTGTCAAGCCGACTTATAAGAGTGAAGTTGTAAGTTTTGCATTCAGTACTTATTTTTCTCATATTTCATGTATCTTATTAAATATAACACTTTTATATTGCTATTATTCAGGGCGTGTGGGATCGACCAACAAGTGACCGCCACTGTAGTATCGATCCGAATGACTACGTCGTTGCTACACTAAAAACTACAGTTACGGATATTCCATCATTAAAAAGCGATATAATTGCCAAAGCTGATAGTCACTACTTAATTCGAGCAAAAAAGCTCTGCAAGGAAACTATTCTGACATCGGTCTATCCAGGCTTGATAATTAGTTTGGAAAGCTTCATTGAAGATTTCACTGAGCACAGTGCAAAATTGAAAAACCAAGAAATTGATCGAACACAGCCTAAACCAAAGCAAAAGTCTCAAGCGAAACAAATTCTACAGCAAAAGCGCTTGGTTCTCACTGACTATTTCAAGACTTTGACGCGCTATGGAGTGTCTCATAGAGTGGGAACTCTCGCGTGGAAAAATAGACTTGAAGAGGTGCTAGACTTTAGTATACCTCCAGTCGAACTAAAAGCTGCATTAGAAGCTGCTGATACAGGTGTAATTAAGAAAAGAACACTCGATCAATGGGATGGATGCGAGAGGTATAACTGTTTTTTTTTCTCTTTATTTAATTCGTGAAATATTAAATGTTCAAGATTAAACAACACTAATTAATAGCTTTTATTATCAATAAGAACAATACTTATTAATAAACGAGTTCCAATTTCAGATACTATTATGGATCGTTAATAAAGCTTAATGCGTTAAACCGTTCTCTTCTGTCTAATAAAACTGATCTCGGGCCGCAGAACATAGAATGGTGTAAAGGATTTTCCACACATCTCATGCTCATGGCAAACAATCAAAAGAAATCTCTTGCATCAGTTCTAAAATATATTGTGAGTTTGAACTCTCAAGTATCAAGTTTAATGAAAATGAACGTAGATAATTTTGTTATTACAAAACAAAAAGAATTGCAGCTTATTGCAAATAATTTGCGGGAATTAATTATAACTGCGCAAACGATCTTTGAGCAGTTTCTTATTTATATGCAAGCTTGCCCAACTGACGTTCCAATAGAAGACGAGGATAATGCATATAACTTAGCTGCTAACGACTTGCCTATTGTCGATTGTAAAAAGGGCGACACTGTTTGGGAAAAGGTAAATGACTACATTAAGGGAAGTCTAAACATAATCACAGAAATTTCGCAAAGATTTAACACTGTTTTTCCGGAACTACACATTGTGTGTAGAGAAACAGTTGACAACGAAACTCCAACTTTTATATTAACGTCGAAACATTTAACATTCTTGACAGAAAGTTTTAATTTAATGAAAAATGTCAAGGAAAAGATCAATCAATTTTCACCTTTGTTTAATGACACAGAAGATGTAAAGCATCCATTACTAGAAAATATTATTTTCCTTGAAAAAAATATCACTGACAACTTAAATAAATTTGAAGACGTAAAAGCTTCTTTAGAGCAGCAGTCTAATCTAGGCAATATACAAGATATTAACAATTTTGAAACCGATTTAGAAAAATTGACAAACATCATTCTGATAGTTATTCAAAACAAATATAAAGAAAGTGTAGGTCCCATAGAAAATGACAGGAATGACACCAGAGCTAAAGATACTGAACATGAATCAGAAACTGAAAATGAAAATGACGATGAATATGAACAAAATAAATTAAGAGAAAAATTAGTGGAATCAATTGAAACAGATATAAAAACCTTAAAATTATGGGAAATTTATGAAGGATTCAATGTCTTACTAAAAACTATAATTACAGCCGATTGCGCAAATATTGTTAATTATTCCAGGTAAAGTCACGATTAATATTTCAATTATCAAACTAAATTGAACTTAAGTTTATTTAAATCATTAATATTTATTACTTTACAGACTTCTTCAAAAATGTTTGCCGTTATTGAAACAATACCTTCTACTTTCAAATTTTTATGTACACGAACAAGTGGCTTCTTTACGTATCACGTGCAAGCTCTTACATATGCAGTTAAATGTATTCCTCGATCTCGCTAATAATGGGTTCTGTGTACCGAAAGATCTCGATTTGGAAGAAGGAGATGAAGGATCAGAAGAAAAAACAGGTCAAGGAGGCATGGGCCTAGGTGATGGTGAGGGCGAAAAAGATGTGTCAGACAGAATTGAAACAGAGGATCAGTTGGATGATGCCAAACCTGCTGGTCAAGAGAAAGAGAAACCTGAAGATAAAGAATGCCCGGAAGAAGATAAAGGAATAGAGATGTCAGAAGATTTTGAAGGTGCACTGCAAGACATGGAACAAAAGGAAGATGATGAAGGTGACAAAGATGATGACGACAATGCGGAGAAGCAGATGGGTGAAACCAATGAAGGAGCTGATAAACTTGATGAAGAAATTTGGGGTGATGATGACGAGGAACCTGAAAGCGAAGAAACTAAGAAAAATGAAGATGAGATTGGCGATGGAGAGGACACAGGTAAACAAGCGTTTTTTATATTTAAGAGATATGACATATTCTACTTTTATCAATCAATTTTCACTTTAAATGCTGTTTTCTTACGCAGGTGAAAAAGAATTTGGAGCTAAAGATGATCGTGCGCCCGAAGATTCTAATGACAAACAAAAAGGTGATCAGGATGACGATCAGGAAGAGAAGGAAAAAGAGCAACAGAAAGAAATAAACGAAATGGAAGAACCTGAATATGATGAAGATCAAGTAAACCCTTATCATGGAAAACACCAGCCTGAACCAGAACCAGAACCGTTAGAACTTCCAGATGAAATGAATATAGACGATGAAGATGATGCCAAAGATGACGAACAGAACAATGAAGAAAATCCCTTTGATATTGATAAAATGAAGGAAACCATGGAACTCCCAGAAACTAAAGAAGAAACGGAGACAGGTAAAGACGAAGAAGAAAGTAAAGAAGAAGAAACAGCCAAAAATGAAGATTCTAGTGACGAAGAGGAAGCAGACGGAAAAGAAAAATCGGGTGATAAGGCTGAGAAAGAGGATGAGGTCAATGAAAACGAAAATACAGAAGAAACGGATACGAAAGGACCAGAGTCTAGCAAAGAAAACAAAGAAGAAGCAGAAGAACAGCCAGAAGAAGCAGAGAAGGACCCAGAAGAAACAGCTATGCCAAGCACAGATGAAGCTAGTAAAGAGATGGATGCCTCAGAAGAAGTCGATCAAAGAGAAGGTGGTTCGCGTGATCAAGCCGCCAGTTCAGCCGATGTAGAGGACAATGCAGAGGAAGAATCCAAAGCGGAAAATTGGCAAGATGAGAAACAAGACAAAGGTACGGGACAGTCACAAGCAGAACAACACGATGCTGGACATTCTGGATCTTCTGCGGAGAAAGCAAGTACAGTACCGAATCGGGAGAATGAAATACAACAGGTAACAAATTTCTAACATAAGAGGTGTTTAAAAAATTAAACTTATATAATGACTTTTTAATGTCTATAAACATTTGAGACATATTCTTGTATTACTATGCGTGCTACGTTTTAATTTTTTAATTTTTTAATTTTTTTAATTCTGTTTTAGAAGGAGAAACGGAAAAAGCCTGGACAAACTGACGAAGATCACGCTTTGGCTGAAAAAATAGAACCAGACAAAAAGAAGCTACGAACTATGATACACGCCCAGGAGAAACTGCCTGATGACGATAACAATGATGAAGGAGCTGAACCAGATGAAGAGGGTGAACCAGATATTTGTCAACACGTGAAGGAAAAGGAAAAGTTCGATCATTATGCAACGGATGCTGCAACTGAAGAACAATCGAAGGAACAGGCTTCAAATATGGAGCAAGAAGAAGAGACACCTAAAGATGAAGAAAAAATGGATGTTGACATGCACGAAGATGAAGAACTTGAAGTCATTGAGGATGAAACAACAGTAAAACAAAATCCCGAAAAATTATCAGAAGAAGAGAAGGCAAAAGATAAGAAGAAAGACTCAAAGGAAAAAGGTTAAACTATAATACTTGTATTTTCATAATATATTATGCAAATATTAGATCAATATGGTTAACGCAAATTTATTTATAGGTCGCACAGAAGACGGGCAAATTGAAACTACCGTTGATGTTGAAGGAGAAAATCTGGAAACCATGAGAGTTTCGCGTGGAACTGAATCAGCGTTCTTTACAAAAGTAACCGAGATAGAACATGAATTACTATCGAGCAGGCATATTGAACAGAGGCGAATGGAGGTAGAAAAAATGTTGAGCCAGTGGACATACGTGCCCACAACAGAGGAAGCTGTCGCTGCCTGGAATACTTTAAGCGCTGTTACCGATGCAGCAGCTCGTGATCTTTCTGAAAAATTGAGATTAGTTCTCGAACCAACTCAAGCATCAAGATTAAAAGGCGATTATCGTACGGGTAGAAGAATAAATATGAGAAAAATCATTCCGTACATTGCTAGTCAATTTAGAAAAGACAAAATTTGGTTGCGGCGTACAAAACCTTCCAAAAGAGACTACCAAATTGTACTGGCAATTGACGATTCTAGTAGTATGGCGGATAATCATTCTAAGGAATTGGCTTTTGAGTCGTTATCACTTATAAGTAAAGCAATGACATATTTGGAAGCTGGTCAACTAGCAGTTCTAAGTTTTGGTGAAGAGACAAGTATACTACATCCATTGGGTGAAACTTTTAGTGAGCGAAGTGGTTCTAGGTCAGCATTAATAAGTAACCTTTTTATCAATTTTGTTACCTATGATTATCTATTTTTATAAAAACAATTATTTCCATTCTTAGAGTATATTCATTTACTTTTTCTTTTGTAATTATTTTTTATTGATATAAAAAGTCATAAATATATTTGTACCATATATATGAATGAATTGAATAATCTATTTATATATTTATACATTGCTAAATTTATAGATTGATGCAAGAAATGAGATTCGAACAGAAGAAAACGATGGTAGGACAATTAGTAGACTTTACCGTTGATATGTTACACAATCAAAGCAGCTCAACAGATAATGCAAAACTTCTCGTCGTACTATCGGATGGAAGAGGCGTCTTTTCAGAAGGACAAGAAAAAGTGAACCGTGCCGTTCGTAGAGCTCGGCTTGCTGATATATTCTTAGTTTTTATAATTGTGGACAATCCTTTAAATAAGGTACATTATTAGAACTCGGTTATCATTGATTTGATAAATATAAAAAAGTAATTTGGAATAAATAATAATAATAATTTGTTTTTACAGGATTCTATATTAGATATAAGAATGCCCGTTTTCCAAGGCGGTAAATTAATTGGCATCCACTCGTATATGGATAGTTTCCCTTTTCCATTCTATATGATATTGAGAGATATAAATGCATTGCCAGGAGTCTTAAGTGATGCTTTAAGGCAGTGGTTTGAAGTTGTTGGAAAAATTGACTCGTAAAATTTTACACGATGAACTGACTTTTTGTGATTTCTGTATTTGGATTTCTGGTGTAAATACAATTCATTTGTCAATGTAAATAAATATTTTTTTCTACACTGCATACGATTCTTGGTTATTAAATATATAGTTTTTAACGCAATCGTCTTATCGTATATGAAAAAAATGTATAATTTGAATTCATAAAGTTAATTATACTTAGAAAAATATAAAAATTTTGTTAGTTACTAACTTTTTTAAATAGTTTTAACCATGTATTATTATATTCCAATTGTACGCTGTAACATTGTAAAAACAGTTATATATATTTTTATTATTTTGCTGAAATGAATTCTTTTTTTATTTTCTCCCAAGAAAATTAATAAATCTAATAAGTATTAAAATACAAAAACAAAATATTTGAATGAGCGTCAAGTATCTAATATTGTAATAAGCGAATAGTAGGTTATTTGTCAAACATTTCGTGCGTTGAGTACCTATAACTGCGAAGTTCGTCCGATATACCTAGAGTGCTAATAAGCACTCAGACTCGAATTTATATAGTCCGTACTCAGTGCTCAGTGCTCAAACTTGCAATGTATATAGATATACAACAACATTGCCGCCGTATTGGAATTCGGAGCACTGAGCACTGAGCACTGACTATAAATTAGAGCCTCAGCGATAGTTCTCTTAATTAAGAAGGAAATGAGTACAAAAACGGATGCATTAAAAGCTGTGTATAACAAAAATATAGGAGATGATAAGATAAATAAATATTTATGTGTAGCCCAGAGATGTTAAAAAGAATCTTCACCGGAAAAGCACTCCCTTCATTTCTGAGTTAATCAGAGAGTGAGGGCAGCGCCAGGCTACAGTCTTTTTCCTTATTTCACAAATAGGAGAATATAGTAAGCCTTTAGTATAGGGTGGGTGCACTTGTGCCCGTCGATCTAAGACCAATTACCGGCCACTTTTTCTTCTGCGATTAACGATTACAAAATGGACAATTTTAAATCTTAGACTGTCCACATAGTGGGTTTAGGGCTTTGGGCAATGTCCCTTATATAAATTGAGCATTCGAGATATAATCTATTTTCGTGGGTCGAATCTCGAATTATCGAAAATCGAATCTCGCTATGGGTGAAATCAAGATGGCGGATTCAAGGGAGATCGGAGGGAGATCGGATTCAAGGGAGATCGGAGGGCGGATTCTTAAAAGGGAGATCCTATCTTAGGGAGATGGGTTTGAGGAGGCAGCCATATTGCTTTTAGAGGGCTGCCATATTGCTGAGCAAAAAACATGATTGGTC
>UXGD01005840.1:0-13631 GCA_900474315.1 Torymus auratus
GAGAGAGAGAGAGAGAGAGAGAGAGAGAGAGAGAGAGAGAGAGAGAGAGAGAGAGAGAGAGAGAGAGAGAGAGGGGTCAAAGCAATTTTATAATAAGGTTTGTCATATTCTCTTTCTGACCATGCTGTCCTATAGAACATTGTATTTTAATTGAAATTGATACATTTTGATAACTAGAGGAAAATATTTTATTTCAAATGTAATTAATAAGCCAGCAACTGAGGCCCTAAACAGTTATAGAATGACAAATATGTGATAATATTTCGTGAAAAATGTATGCATTATAAACAAATTACTTGTTATGGTATAAATTAGTTTTAAATGTGAATAAATATGACTAGAAAGTAAAATAACTTTTTATCGGCCAATCGTAAAATGCAAAAATACCAAAAAATCCTTTATTATCAGCTTTTTTTATGTCTGGGGTCTTACCAAAGTTTGTTGCGGCAAAGTTTGTGAAACCATAGCATTCTACGGAAGAAAATACCTGAATGATGTTTGCAATACTTGCAAGGAATATTTTTAGATGATAATGCACAAATTCAAGATGTAGATAGGATGGTGGTGTCTGTTATGTCATAACTGCCTTTGGTAAGGCGACAGAGGCCATAAATAGCTGAAAAAAGCTAAAAAAACGGTTTTCTTCATTTTTAGGCATAGCCCACCACTCTAAAAAATTTGAAAAAATTCAGGCACGTAAAGTGCACAAATATATACTCTTCTGCAAAATTTTAAGTCTGAACTAGAATATGGCTCAATTTTAGAGCGATTTTTTTAGGGTAGTTCCTAAGGTTCCTAAATCATTAAAAACAATTGAGAAAATATGTATTTTTATGTACAATACGCTCGGATTATTTTCCGATTTTTCCAAAATAATTATTATGCTAAAAAAAATTACTTATGAAAAAATCAGTTTTTTAGCTGATAGGTGTAAGGGCAGGGAAGGTGGAGTTGAAATACCGCGAGAGGAAATTATTGATAATTATTATTGAAAATACCCTGACACAATTTTTTAATTTTTGGAATAGTGTCTTTTTCAGTATTATAATGGGGGTACCCATTATCGAAAATTTTTCAAAAACTCTTGATTCGCTTTATAGGCTTTTGAGTAATAATGTGAAGTAGAACTAAAATTACGAGTGCAAATGCGCTTTTGTGGCGTTAAAACATTAATTTATTTCTCATGACGTTCTCATGCATTATTGCCTAGAATAATTGCCTATTAAAATCATGTACGACGATTTACCAACTAGATTGGGGGCTGGTCTCGCACATTTTATCCATAAGAATTGAACGCGACCTGATGATTTTGAGTAATGAACTTTGACGGAAGCCGCAAAAAAACACAGTTAAACTACGAAGCGTTAGGTCTTGTATTTGCTAATTAATCATTTCATCAATATATTTATGGCAGTTATTTTATTTTTGAAACTGCCCATATTAATTGACCTTTATATTTACCCTCAGAAAGGGTTATCACAAATGCCTGTCAATCTGACTTAGAGATGGACAGTTTAATTTAGTAGATATGGTTTTGAGATTAAGGATTGTCGTGGACTAAATAATGGTAGAGCGGATAGTCTTTTGCGTATGAATATTGAGCTGATTGATACAAGTGATTTCATAAAAGATATCTATAACTGTACTTATCTGAATTATTTTAACGACTTTGTAAGGGTTGTTGATGTTGAAGCGAATGCAAAAGATATTGCGAATGATCAAAATTTGTGTTGGTTTGTGAGTTTATTAAATCCTGTTGGCCTGAAACTGTTAAATACCAATTCAAATCATTCAAAACGCTAGAGCGCACTTTACCAATTAAAAAGGGTTGTGTTTTCTGGAACTACGTGGTAGTAATACCACTTATTTTAAGCCGAAAATGACTCAATAAATTACATAGTATACATGCAGGAATTGTTAAGATGAATGCAATTACCCGTTCATATATTTGGTGGCCAGGTATTAATAATAACATCGAAAATATGAGTAGTTACATGTAATGTATCCTCCTATATCCTAGTCAATCCTCCTAGATCCTAATTGCATTCATGGAAATGGCCAGAGAGCCCTAAGATATAACTTTACGTGGATTTTTCGTGGCCGGTTGATAATCGAATCTATTTAATAAATATACACGCTTTTTCGAAATAAGTGGATGTAAAAGAAATAGCTGATATTACGATGAGTAATATGATTAAAGATTTTGAGGAATATTTTCGTACAAGGGCTCTAACTAACTTTTTACCTCAAAAGTTAGTGATAGATAATGGTCCAACATTCAAGTCTAAAACTTTTCAACAATTTCTAGAAAGAAATTTAGTTATTCATGTCACTTTGCACCATATCACTCACTGTCTAATGGGGCTACGGAGAATGTCGTTAAAAGTTAAATTAAAGCAAAATTGAAAGTAATAATGAAGGAACATGGATCTGAAGACTATACGTTGTTCAGATATTTATTTTATCGTCATTCTACACTGCATTGCATCACATTGCAAACAGGAAGACCTTTTCGTACTTGATTCGATGTGCTGCGGTCAAACTTGAGAGAAATGGTTGAGCTGCTTCAAGAGTCCCAACAAAAAAATTATCATTGCGACTGAGTAATTGAAATAATGCGTAATTATAAGATGATGGCAAAAGATAATCGTGATAAAAATTGGCGGTTTGGGACAGTTTCAAAAAAGCTTAGCCCAGTTGTGTGTACTGTCAAAACAGATTACGAGAGAATGTGGAAGCAGCTCCCAGATCAATTGGGACCTTGTAACGTAAGCGTTGATGATGCGGATGAATCCAGACCAATTATTAGTAATGTTGATTCAATAAAAAATAATTACTTAAAATTAGTTAATTAATTCCAAATTATTACTGCGTTTAAGGTTTAATAGAGTAAAGATAATCTTTTAGTGACTAGTGATTCTGAGTTGAATAGAGCTTCAAATGCATCGGAGTTTGTTAATGAAGTTATGGTTTCAGATAGGTGTAAAACGTGTCAACTATTGCGTCATTCTACGCGCGTATGCGCATTTACAAAAAGGTTGAATCTATAGCAAAAAAAAATTCAGTACGTTTGAGTAACTGTAATTTTGTAGTAGGATGGAGGGGTGTAATGTATGTGGATTAGTGTAGGGTTCGCCATCTATAGGTAAATATTTGTCATAATAGGTTGCGTGCGTGCGGGAACGTTTGTAAAAGTCAGTGCTGGCTGAGACCTTGTATGATTCAGTTCATCTGTATAATTCGATGTGAAATTTTACTGCTAAATGAATGTTGGTTCAATTAAGTATTAAGTATTATATATAAGTATTTATCTTGCGTGCAAACACAATAGGTTCTATACATAACTATACGTACACGACTGTTACAATTTCACCGAAACCCAAAAGAATGCCATTCATTTGTGCAATAAAAATGCTGGCGACTGCGACAAACAAAGCTGTGCCATCCATATTGATGTTGCAACCAATTGGTAGGACGAATCTTGTTACACGTGGATCGATTTTCAATTTTTCCGTCATCAAGCGGAAGGTCACCGGCAGTGCAGCAGCCCTGCGTAAATTCTTCTTATGATATCTTTCAAGCTTATTATAAAAGTAGTGATGAATTATTTTTGTAACTATTACGCAAAAATTAAGTGTGTTTGTTCATAGTATTAATTAAACTTTTAAGGCCATTTTGGTATTCACCAAACCAATGTACAGTTGGTTTTCATTAAAGTTTCTCTGATGTATTTGAATATATATAGCAAACTTATCGGTATATTTCATTTTTATCATTATCACTTACAGATTTTTTTAAACATACGATTATTAGGATGAATTTCATATGTATACATTTATAATGTCTATAATATTTTAAATATTTTCAAAACACTATTAATTGAGTGGTATATCCATAAAGAACAAATTCAATTGATCCTGATTGGTTTAACAAAGATACACGAACAGATCAAGTTATTCATATAATTTATAAAAAGGTTAATGCGCTTGAAGTAGCCAGAATAACCAAGATCAGGGCAGGATATGACTGGAAAAGAAATAATGTAGATTCGCGAAAGATTATAAAGTGATTATTAGTTATAGAAAAATTTTGTTCTCGTCTCCCTCAAGAAATTTTGATGTGTGGTTGAGTTACTTGAGTACTCCTTGCATCCTTCCCTTTACAGTTCTTATACACGCATTTACGTAGCCGCATGCACTTTCCACATCATTAATCTGCTATATTATATTTAATAAAACAACCTGAAACATACATGATTCATGTATCGATGGCGGCCATCGTTACTTACCCAGTACCTCAGCGATCATGAATTCTCAGGACCCCCTGCAAAAGGCCGTATGCGATGCGCGCGTGCTATTATATCATCATTAATATATACAGTCTATGTTTGGTTTCCAATGAACAGAGCACATGTATATATATACACACAATGTATAGAGCGAATTTCTTTTCTGAAAAAAGTTAATCCACAGACAAGACATTTTTCAATTAGATTGCAGTTTGAACGTAACCTCTTCAATTGTGTTTATACTTTCTTGTTTCTTGAACATTTTTTTTTCACTCAGATAATACTTCAGAATCAGCTTACAGACAATAAAATATCGTCAAAATAAAAACACAGTATTTCTATAAGCTATACCAACCCATAGAGCACCGAATATTTGAGTAATATTGCCACAACGTTGCTTTTTCACCCTCGACACATTCACAAGTATTTGAACATCGTTACTTTCTATAAAAGCAACGTTGCATTGTGGTAATATTCCTACAGATCATGATGATCATGATTTCTGTTTTTTCATTGCTTTTTGTAAAATATATTTAGCAATCTCTGGAGTTCACAATATTGCAGCAATGTTCACCCGAGATTCAACAAGACGTGAGAAATATTGTAATTACATTTTTATTTTTGTGAGGATTTCCCTTCTGATTTTGCAGTGTTATATCAATATTTCTCCAAGATTTAACAAGACACGAAGAGTATTGTAAAAACATTTTTATTTTTCTGCAGATTTTACTTCTGATTTTGCAGTATTACGACAAAATTTCTCCTAGATATAACAATCCGTGAGAAATATTGCCCATATAGCACTGAATATTTGAGGAATATTGCATCAATGTTGATTTACTGCTCAATGTTAATAAATATTAATGCAACCATGAGGAAATATTCCTGCAAACCTTGATTTTGGTTTTTTCATTACTTTTATAAATTGATGAGGTAGGCTATTCATTATTGTAATATTGCAGAAATATTTGTACAAGATTTATCAATACGAGAGAAACGTTAAATATATTATTATATTTCGTAAATTTTACAGTCAATTTGGCAATATTACTGCAATATTCGTACAATATTTACAGATACAAGAAAAATATTAAATACGTAGTAAATTTTCTGCAATTTTTCCTTTCGATTTTGTAATATGGCATCAATGTGTCCACAAAATTTATCAATATAAGAGGAATGTTAAAAACATAATTAAATTTTTTGTAATTTTTCTTTTCAATTTAGAAATGATAAAGCAAGGTTTACACAATATTGACCTATAAGAAAAATGATAAATATATATAAAATTTTATGCTATTTTTACATTCGCTTTAGCAATATTGCAGCAATGCTTGCATAAGATTTATCAATACAAGTAGATAGTTAAGTATATTACTATTTATTACAAGATTTTCCCCTCGACTTTTTCTGCAAATTTTCCGACTATGTGAGTGAAATTTGTAACTGACTTTTTGCTCCCGTCTAGTCAGCGACAAACAGATAATTATGAATACAAGAACGTATGGGATGAATGAAATGACAAGACGATATAGTGCAATTAAACTGTTTGAGTTTATTTATGCATGGGGAGAGGGGAGAAAGAGAGTCGAGGAGGCACATACATAATCGGGGTTGCCGGTGTCTCGAATGGCTTGCTCGTAGTTTTGCTGATTTTCCTGGCGCTCGTCCGCTCTAGCATAGTTCACAAGGTCCTCTTACTCGGCGTGACGCAAAGTAATCCGGAGTATTTCGAGAAAACAGAATTACAAAAAGGCACTATATGGGTCGGATCTGTGCTCGTGCTTTCAATGCCAGAACAATACAAATTAGTGCGCGTTCCTGGCGCGCTCACGTTAATGCCTCCTCTCTCTGTTTCTGTCTCTCTCGCGCTCACTCTCGCAAAGATTTCCCTCCCGCTGTCAGCACCTCTAACATAACTATTGTATTATACATGGAAAGTATAGGGGACGCGAGAGAGTTGTCTGACGGATGAGTATTAATTCGTCACAAATTATATACTGCCACGTCGATCACGACTGACCCCACTCTTACTTATCCACCGTCATGAGTCCTTACCATCCAATAACCTTTTTTACTTATCCGCTGTAAGTAGGTTACCTACAGTTGGAATATTATCGACGAGAGACAACCGCTCCCGCGGTAACTTAAATTTACCTGCAGCATCATCTCCAATTGACCTAACCTTACCTTACTTCATAACTAATACACCCTGCCTAATTCAATCCATCTCATCCTCACTCGAATTATTGCCATTTCATGCAAAGGTACGGTATCCAAAAAACTCCTTCTTTTTGTATCTGCCCTAATCAGAAGCGCGGGTTTATAAAAGCAGCCATGCGTTGCCACTTGAGGCAGAAGCTTAACATCATTTTCTTGCTTAAGGCAGAAGCTTCCCATTGTTTCCTTGCATAAGGCAGAAGCTTTCCTTTATTTTCTTTCGTAGGGCGAAGCCCTGGTCCGTCGAATATTTAACTTGTACTTTTGGACTTAGAATAATTTCGTCTATTTTATATCGTATTTGGATTTAGAATATTTTCGACTCTTGTGAATTCTGACTTAGAATATTTTCGAGCACAATTATTATTCTCCCGAATAATTATTGATATTATATCTCGACTACAATCAGCATCTAACAGTCTTTACGAAAAGTTATGCAATTAATAAACATCACATAATGACATTTTTGACTGTTACTTTGTTTCACCCATCCTCTCCTTCTGCCATTTGAATCTTCCGCTGGGTTTGAGTCCAGGTACCGCTGAGAGACCAACTGAAACAAAGAGCCAATCGTCTTCGCCACAAAGTAAGTATGGCTATAGCTCGCTATCTGTTTCTCTTTCTCTTTAATAATTGTTTGCTGACGCTGTCGCTTGCCGCTCAGTTAATACCGCGAAATTTAGTTATGTCAATAATTAGTCCAATTAGCTATTTCCACGCGTTCCTACTCCCGTGGTTATTACGAGTAGGCGTAAACCGAAACTAGAATATTTATCGCGCTAACTTTATCGTTTTCGCGACATTGTAACACAAACGTTACAATACTATTGATTATTATACGAAAATTTAAACTTAATTTCTCTTTCAAAAATGTCGAGGCTTACGCTCCTGTATACAATTAAACTGAGCGTAACTTTTTTTGATTATGCGATCAGAAGTTAAGCTCGTAGAACGTTAATTAATTAATATGATAGGAACTTTTTATATGTAAAAATAAATAGCGCGTCCACGGGAAAGAAAAGAGGATTGTCATTTACAATATGTTGTTACTTTTAAAGTTTTTTATACTCACATATATATGCAAATTGATAGAAAATAGGCAGAGGCTTTCGTATAATAGTAATCACCAAACAAATGTGCTGAGGTACATCTTTCTGATGTATACTGTCCTCTTTTCGGGTAGGAGCGGCCCGAAATCAGCAGTATGGCAGGGCACGTCGTTTCAGTCAGCGACTACACGGGTTCGGGCAGCTGCTGCCCTACACTTCATTCAGTGTTGGAGTATAAAAAAAAAACTATAAAAAAAAATAAAAAATTTCAAATGACCTTCGTCTTTTCTCCGGGGACCGTTCAAATAAATTTGGTAATGTTTGATTAAGCCATAAATTTATAAGTGAGTACACACTGTAGGTGTTAGAAATAAATGTGAACGTTTGTATAAATTAAACTATAATATATATTGTGAAATTTATCTCAAATTATTAACTATTAGATGATTTCCATGATTTTCATAATATTGCTTAAAAATGTGTATAAAATATTGAAAACGCTTGAGAAAAATATGTGTATGAAAATGTTATAATAAAATAATTGAGTGTATCTGTT
This sequence comes from Torymus auratus, assembly GCA_900474315.1. Taxonomy (NCBI): domain Eukaryota; kingdom Metazoa; phylum Arthropoda; class Insecta; order Hymenoptera; family Torymidae; genus Torymus; species Torymus auratus. The sequence goes on from UXGD01005840.1 coordinate 8,114, forward strand.
GCAATAAATAGTATGACTATTACAAAATTATGTTTGAGTGTATGAGTGTTACAATTGAGAGTTAGTGTGTATTATTTCTGTTTTCTCTATTATTATATATTATTCGGTTCTCTATTATTTCACCCATTACACTTTGAGGTTATGAGTTTTTCTGTTTAAGTGTAATGAGTTTTGCTGAGTCACGTTGCAAGTTACTGTTGAGTTATAACCAGACCATAAACAATACAATAAAATATTATTGATTTGATTGTGGGTGAGTTATAAAGAGATGCCACGATTAGATATTATTGATCTAATCGTGACTGAGTAATTTCAGCAGTACGCCTTTGTTATATAGTTTCCTTATAGCAGCGCATTTTTGTATGTAATTCCCGCATGAATTTGAGTATTTATCTTCTCGCACGTAGCGTTATATTAATCACCTACGCTTCCGTATTGGTGTAATGATGGTGATTCCGTAAAGATGATGTGTAGTTGAGAAGAACCGTAAGTTGAGATGAGCAAATGGAAAGCCGGTGACGAGAGTGTGCGGATGCGAAGCAGTATATGATAAACGCCAGATGAAAATCACCGTTGAGACAAGCCGGTTGAGTTTTTCATAGTAGTTGCTGATAATCATTGCCTCATGGCTAGCTTGATGTAGCGAGACGGTGAGAAATGCCATGAGAAGAATCCGCCGTATGAGAATCTGCCGTATGAGATCCATGTAGAGAAAGTGATTGACTAGACATGATTATTACCTATAGTGCGTACTGAGTTTTCCATATGATCGACCGCCACATGGATAGGCATTGAGTGAGAAAGTATGCCGTATGCACAGCACCACGTGGCTCCGCAGCTAGCACGCCGCACACCTGAAGCGTGAGAGCCGTAAGAGAGGTAAAGTGGCCTCGTGCAGAGCACGCTGCACACCGACACGTGTGAGAGCCGTATCAGCCGCCCATGCGGCCGCGAGACGAGCACGCTCTACAGTCAACGGAGCGAGTGTACCTTGTGAGCGTCACGATGCGGCCTCGTGGCAAGCACGCCGCATGGGGGACGAACGAGTATCACCTGCACAAGCGGTCACGTGGCAAGCTCTCTGTGCTTATTTAGAGTGAGTGAGAGAGAGCACATCCGTCTTCTTCCCCGTTGAACCTGTCACCAGGGCGCTTGTCAAATTAGCGTCTCCCCCATTTGCATGTGGCAGAGCGAGAGAGACAGTATGATTTTTGCCATACTCGACTAATCAGTGTAGCGAGTCAGTTGTTTCGCAGAGAGCTGCTCTTGAGTGCTACCGTCACGCGAACGCGTGTTGGTTAGACCTACAGCGCGCAACCGCGGGAAATTCAAATATCGCTAGTTCCCAAACAGGTAAATATATAAATGGATATTGAACATTCCTCAAGTATTGTTAATCGCTATACGAATGTTGCTCCAACATTCATAAGTTAAGAAAAAATCAGTATACAAATATAATTATAAAAAGAAATATTTCCTAAGTATTATTAAATTTTGTACAAATATTGGTCCCATATTGCCTAATATAGGAAAAAATCTGTAAAATACATAATTACATATTTAATATTCGTCTCGTATTATTAAATTCTATATTAATAGTGCTCTAATATTGCTTAATCGAGAATAAATATAATTATAACAAGGAATATTTCTCAAGTATTATTTAATCGTGTACGAATATTTCCCCAACGTTGCCAAATCGACGAAAATTCGAGATAGAAAATAATTATAAAAATTTTTTTCTTTTATTATTAACTCTTGTACGAATATTATTTCAGAAGTGCTTAATCAAGAGAAAAATCTGTAAAATATGTAATAGAATAAACGAAAATATTTTGAAATTATTCAGAAAAAATTTAAACTGTATACAAAGTGATATAAAATATAAAGAATGCCTTAGAACTGTGATTTGTCAGAAAAAGTTAGTCCTTACACATACGCCGCCTAGCGGCAGCTTAGTTCTTGCGAATCTTCATACATGAGTTTCCGTTTATTGCCGCTACGCCACGTACTCACGATGACTCACCTAGACGCATTGGGACAGCTAGGAAGGTATCATGCCGTAAAATCCAACCGATTGAAATTCTCTGGAGAGTGATCCGTCTAAGCTGTGGTCGTTTTTGATTGGTTGCCGCCATATTCTGCGAGAAAGATGAAGCCTAAATATATACAAGTATGTAGCAAGGTATTTCGAGCAATTGTTCGTCAAAAATTGATAACTGAGTGAAAAGTGGAATTATTTCTAATACATGATGAAATAGTAATAATCAGTGTAAATATCTAAATAATAAGAAAAAGAGTTAGAAATTTCTCTAGAATAACCAAAATAATTTCCAAGATTAATTTTGTATGATTCTTTAATCATTTAAGAATTTTCTGAAATTTTAGCATATTATTTTAAAAAGACATACTTGCTGAACGCGTCGTTTTGCAGTTTTTATGTGAACTACCTATATAATTCTAAATGTGAATGTGTACAGTTCAGACATCTTTACATTGCATGGCATTATTACAAATCTTCTAGCGATCCTTTTCCAACGCGTCCAGCAAGTATGTCTTTTTAAAATAATCTGCTAAAATTTCAGAAAATACTTAAATGATTAAAGAAGCATAAAAAATTAATCTTGGGTATTATTTTCGTTATTCGTTTACTATAGTCATGAGTGAACCTTAAAAACTGATTGGTTTCAACTGCCGTTGATTGTAGGATTGAGTGAATTGAGGAATTAATATATTTTGAGAAATCAAACAATTCCATAACTTTTATTAGTTTCATTATCGTATTTTAGTAACTAATGTGATGTGAGTGAAAAATCAAAGAAAGTAATCAAACCTTTATAAGAATTGAGGATATAGTTTATATTTAAGAGTTACATCTACATCAACTACTCACATCTACATCTACAAAAAGAAGTTGTGTATACGTACATATACTTGACTGTTTAATGTACCAGAAATGTCAATGCATGCTTCGCGCGCCCGCGTATCGTAGGCCAATCAAATTTTAGATGTCCATTTCAAATCGACGAATCACAATCATTAGAGGTGACAATCTCAAGTCCATCTTTTTTTTGTATAGGAAATAATAAATACTAAAATAATATATAATAATATATACCCTAATTTTATACACAAATTAATTTATTGTATAGAAGAGGTGAGGCGAAATTGTCAGAATAAAAGAATTATTTATTCTTAGAGTTCCTTTCCTTAAAGTATGAATTTTTTTATTCATATTTTTATATATTACAGAAACACCTTATACTTGCCACATTTTACACTTTCGTAGAAAGTTTTTTTTTTCTAGAGTGATTTTACAACTTTATAAGCGTAAAAAAACCGCTGCCAATTCATTGGTACGTAGCTTCCTTAAACTTGATTTACTGATTCCTTTAATTGATTTTTAATTCCAATATTTAAAATTTAATACTTTATTTTATACGGTGAGACTATATTAAATGGTTTGTGACTTTATTTTGACTTTAATTATTCGTTAAAATGTTAAGTCCATAAATGAATTACTCTCTGGAAAAACCGATATTCGAAAATTTTTAAACAAAACTTTTAACCTGAAATATATTTCGTCGCAATGTACAGAATTTATTGGGCAACCAACTCGATCTGACGATATCTAAGCGTACGAAAAAGCAGTACTTTAAGCAAGAAGTGTCAAGGTTTACAACTACAGTATCCCCAATATTTTAAATTGACTCTCACGGCACCGTGTACTAAATTAGTTCTAGAGGCCGATTGAGGTCCACGGGGAGACCAAGGTTTTTCTTACGTATTTTGGCCCGCTGAACACGAATTTCGAGGGTAATAAGCCGGAAAATAGTCAGAAAATTAGTTATCGACAATTTTCCGGGAAACTCGGAAAATTTTCATTTTTTTTCTCGAAACAAAAAATATGTTTGTATTCTTCATGTCATTTTATGAAGAAAATATCCTTAAACTTTTTTCACAGAATGCATAGTTTCTAAGAAAAAAAAATCAGGAACGTTTTTAGAAAGTAAGCATTTGGAAGCATTATTTTCAACTTTCACGATTTTTTTTTCTCAAAAACTATGCATTCTATGAAAAAATATGTCTGAACTTTATTGACCAATTATTTTAAACACACAACTCGACCAAGAGCTATCCAAAATCTATCTCCACTAAAATTTTTGAAGAGACAATTTTACTTCCGTAATTGTTGGACGTACAAAACTCATTTATTTTCCTTTTAGGTTTTACGTTTCTGTTAATAACAAAAGAACCTTATAGCTAAAAAATTATTTTTTTTAGAAAATATAGGTAATTTAATTCCATTCAGATACATAAAGCCGTTTTCGAGAAATTACGATTTAAAAAGAAGGTCAAACAAATTTTAGCCTCAAATATCTCCGAAATTTATAACCTATTTCCCAAAAAGTACGTTTTCATCAAAACTTATGACGACATAGAGCCATCGACTTGTTTTTTTTTTTATTGTAGAGAATTTTATCCTACATACAGAGAATTCATAATATATAAACAATATTTGGTCTAAATATTAAGAAAATCGAAAATAAAAATTTTGAAAATTTAAAAACGGTGATAAAAAACAAAAAAATCGATTTTGACAAGAATAGAATATTGACCCCAACTGTAGAATCAAAATCTGAAAAAATGATCCCTCTCTCGTTAAAAGCGGTTTAGTAGATCATGAGATATCAGCGTATCACACACACGCACAGAGACACATACACACACACACATACATACACATACACAAACACACACCACGAACTTGCTTAGTTGTCTGAGTAGGAGGGAAGGTGTACCCGTAGGTGGCGCGTCCCAGGTGGCAAATGGGGAGGCTCGCCTGCTATTGGTTAACCAGTAGCAGTAGGGTTTGAGGGAAATAAAATACCTCTCACGGACCAAATACCAACTCCCAGACTGAGGGTTAGAAAGCCCACCGCATTTGCCGTGCGGGGCGACCCGTGAGCTGCCAAAAGGAGATCCTGGGCGGGGACGCGATCTAAGATCGGGGATGGACCTAAGGCTGCGTGCTAAAGTGACCTGAACCTCCTTTGGCTCCCGCTGACGGCGAGACGGGCGGTCGGTTACCTAGCTAGTACCGGTCAATCGGCTTGGCGAGTGCGTTCTCCCGTACGACGTCTATCGGAAATTCTCCGGAGAACTAACCACCTTCGTCCGGGATGGGGGTTCGAGAGAGTGGAGGTCGAGTAGTGCGCTAGAGCGTGCTATACCCAGGTATGATGCACCCAGCCTGGTACCGCCTACAGACATGTGTTGGGGTCATGCCAGTTGCCCCTATAGACAGGGGAATCTAGAGGGCCGGGCACATACCCTGGATGCAGACTTTCTAAAGTACCATGGAGCAACAAAAAGGACCGGGGGGTAAAGTAGGGTATGAGACAGGAGGCACAAAGATGAGACAAGCGTGGAAACGGCATGAGGACGTTATCGTCCAGCTAGCGAAGCATCTCAAGAATAGGAGAAACGTAAATAAGGAGACAACAAAACTGGTGGT
>UXGD01005841.1:0-13631 GCA_900474315.1 Torymus auratus
GTTTATCTGGTTTTGTGCGGTTATATGAAGGAAATACCACTAGTCAGGAATTCCGGAAAGCAACATTCTGTGGAGATACAAACTCATCTTTACCGGTCATACAGTCTCTTGGCAATACGATGACTATTCAGTTCCACATTAGTTCGTACGGAACATCTGATCGATTCAGAGCTGCAGTAAGTGTTGTCCAAAGATAGCGTTGCTTTTGTTTATTATGAACTTTCCAAAATTATAGATAATTTGGATCGAATTTTTATGTTCACTTATTTCTAGCGAAAAATTACTTAAAATGTCATAAAAGTCATTTACTATGAAAATACTGATGACCATACCATTTACTATTTTCAGGTCCTCTTTGTAAATGGCCCGGAAGAAGGTTGCGGTGGCAACATTAACATTACCAGTACAACACAGTTTAGAACACAACGGGCTGAAACTTACGAACCTCTGCAAGACTGTCACTGGCTCGTTACGGCACCTCCAGGTCATACCATTCAATTCACCATAAATGAAATTGATTTGAAGAATACAACATTTAACACTACTTCTGTTAATAATAAAATGGGTTGCAATAGTGATTACATAGAGGTATGTACATTGGAAATTATATTTTCCAAAAGTAACTTATGTATCATTTAGTGCCGATAAAACAAAATGATAAAAAAAATATCCTATTCAATTTTCGAACGATTCTATAGACTTTTCGGAAACATTTGTAATTACAGGTTCGTAATGGCGGTCCGTATGCGGAATTGATCGGTCATTTTTGTGGCAATACTGTACCCCCGCCAATAACAACAACGTTTAATTTACTTTGGATTCGGTTCGTTTCTGACGGACTAAATGAGGGACGTGGAGTGAGAGGATCACTGAAGGCTGTTACATGTAATTATGAAAAGTCTAAAATTTTTACTTTCCAAAAACAACTTTTTCAAACAACCGACAAATTCTAGTTTCAATTATAGAAATACGTACCTACGCTAATGCTTAGACTCATGAATCATGTAATTAAACGCTTGTGCGTAACAAAATATCGAGATAATTCAAATAGAAGATATCGATTGATGGCTAAATATGAATCTCTCACCGCGGATATAAGTTCATATTACCACTACGCGTGAGCATGAAGCTTGCGTTGTGTAATATGCAAAGTTTTTAAAAGCAATTTGTAAGATTCCAATGAGTTTTTATTGCATACGATATTGCAATCACGAAGTAGTTTTTTTTTAATAATATTTTAGCGTATTGTTCCTAAAATACCGAAAGTTAGACTCATGTATTTAAATGTTAAAAGCCCTACTTTTTAATGTTTTGACTGTAAGGATTAATTTAGTTTTAGCCTACAAAGAAGTTGCTACTTTTATCATAGCCACTAATCTTTATTATTATAATTATTGTAGCGCCGTGTGGAGTAACCGACCTAGTTGTCAGTAACAATACTCAAACTTTGGCTTCTCCGGGCTTTCCTAGTAGTTATCCTTCAAGCATAACGTGTAGATGGGTTATACATATAGACACTGAATCTAGATTAGAAAGAATTAAATTAAAATTCACTGATTTCGATTTAGAGGATTCAGAGAAATGTGAGTCTGAATATTTGCAAATTGCTGACTTAAATGTGAGTACACTGTCTTTCTGAATTAAATTTAATAGTTTTCAACATGAAAATTTAAATAATTGTTACTTTGTAATAATAGAATCGCGAGATTATTAGTGAAGGTTTTGGTGAACAATTAATTATCGGAGCATCAACATATACTCACCATAGCTCAATTATGGTAAGAATGTAAAATTGATCATAAAATATTTATATTTTAATATGAACGTTATTAAACTTATTTTTTATGTATAAACAGGCCAGTCGAGTTCCTACATCTTTTTACAAATATTGTGGATCAGAACTTCCACATTTATATTACAGGTATTTCATTATAATATACTATAAAATCACTAAATCTAACGTTTGTAGCGTATTGTAAATTTATTTATACGAATTTCGTGTGTATGTTTAATTACGGTAAAATAAATCTTAATAATCAGTATTAGCTTAGGAAATTATGAATATTTTCTTAGATATCTAAACATGACTACATTTCATTTCATTCGATGCTGCGTTCAATTAAATATATTTTAAGAACAATATTCCAATTAATACACTGGTTGACTTCAATGAAAGTTCTTTAAATTGTGTAAAAATATAAATCATTAATGTAATCTTTATTCGTAGCAATTATCGAGGTATAGAGATACTATATAAAGTTCCTGCTAGCCAACAAAAAAAGAAAGGCTTTAAACTTGAATACAGCAAAGCCGGCTGTTCAAGCTCATACACGGCACTGCAAGGGAGAATCGTTCATGAAGATACAGTTTCAGAATGCAAGATTACAATTGAAGTACCGGAAAATATGACCATTAACATGTATTTCAGTAGTTTCTTCTTACCTGGAGGGGAGGATTGCTCGCTCGGCTACATGCAGGTAATGGATGACAATAATATTATTTTAATTATACTTTAAGATATTTCTGTAATTGTACTGTATTAATCGTAAAAACTATTTTCCGTATTGTCACTACACATTCTTACATTAATCAATTTGCATTACGAAAATAATAATGAATTTAGACGCGCATCATTCAAAAAATTACTCGGGAAAAAATTTTGGATAAGGTAATTCGAGATAATTCAGCCATCTTGAGTGAAAATTTTTTGTACGTTCCTGCAAGCATATTTTGAAAATACTGTTAAAGAAACCTAAAAATATAATACCTAAATAATAAAATATAGTAGAGCAACCTTACCCGTATTCTACAGAAATAGGTTATATGCAATATTGAATATGATATTAATACGAAATATGTTTAAAAGATACGAGATGGAAACTTCGACAGCCCGATCATTCAGACAGTATGTAACTACGAAACGCCGAGTCCGGTATTCAGTACAGGAAATCGTCTCAGTATTCATACATACACCAAGAGAGAAACTCTTCATATTTCCAACTCGTACGATATAACGTACACATCGACATCAGGCGGTAAAGATTCGTTTTCAGTTATGGCCCGATCCATCTCAAATCGATCGGCCAGAGTATGCCTATATCACCGATCATTTTGATTTTCAAGTATATCTTAAGATAATTTCATACGTATTTTTTTCATTTTTCGATTACACTAAAACTGAATTCTTTATGCACTAGTCAAAATTTATTAAAAATGCTGACATTGATTTTTTTTCAAGGTTATTGTCACACTGCTGTCATTCAACGAGTTTCTTAAGCTTTTTAGTAAACAAGATCATATTACACAGTAAATAAAGCCCTCTTTCAAGTCGTACATGATATTTAAACAAAAAATTAAAAAATGGATAAGCATTATGCATGGGGGTATAGATCAACTATTTTTTACCTGAAGAGAGAAAAAATTAAATAAAATACAACAATTTTTTGCTGCTTGACAATTATAGACCACGATAGGCAAAGTAAATTGATTTGTGTATACAATTATACGTCAGTAATATACACATACACACAAGTTTACTAAACATCGTTTAATAAAAAAAAACTCGTAGAATGGCACCGGTTTAAAAATAATCTTTAAACAAAAATTCCAATTCCAACATTCTGAAGAAATTTAGAATGAAATTTAAATGCAATCGAAAAATGAAAAAATACCTGTATAGAATTATTTTAAGAGAAGAATAACATACTTCAAAACCAAAATGATCGGTGGCATAGGCCGTTCAATTTGAGATGAATTTCGCCTCTTATACAAACATTTCTCATCTTGTGCGATAATCCAATAATGGTAAAATGTACATCGTACGTTTTAAAATTGGCAGGCAGAGGATGCGGTGGACGAATTTACAACTACGGCGGTGTGTTCACGTCGCCGATGTATCCAAATTCCTACCGCAATTCGAGCGTTTGCGTATGGGACGTCAGTGTACCGAAGGGAATGAAGATCTCGTTGCAATTCAGCATCTTTGATATTGGCTCGAAAGGCACATGCTATTCGGATTATTTGACGATTTCCGACCATCCAAGCAGCAGCAGTGACGATGACAATCTCACTTCTTACTGTGGAGGGGTAAATATTACTTTTTTTTTTTGTCGATTTAATCTAACTTTGATCCGTTTGTGCATCAATGCATCATCCTGTCGTAGATTTTAATTAATAACAAATATTTCTTTTAGGATACACCTGCTGATTATGTATCGCAGACAAATCGGATATACGTTACGTATGTAACGAGTATCAACAATGGTGGATCCGGCTGGGTGGCTCACTTCGCAGCTAAATGATTTGATGTAACTTTGACGTTTTTGTAAAAAAATTTTTATATATCTTTTTTTAACTTAATCAACATCGTGTACATAGGCGCACTCCGTTACAAAAATAAATTGTAACACCATACATCGTAATTTATAATTCTTCATAATAAAAAAGACTTTGATTTGTTTAAATCATATAATTATTACGAAAAAATTGAATTCTATTTTGTTCCAACATTGTTCAACGTAAATAATGTTCCCAATCATAAAGATAGTTTCACTTGTTCGATCGGTAAGAATATATTGGCAATAATATTGTCTCAAAATGTATAATTTCTGTAAAATATTGATCGGCTCAAAAATGAGTCCAATGAATTAACAAAAAATTGGTGCTTTTCCGTAACGCAAATACTTGAATTCGACACATCATAATTCATAACAAACATATACATTAAACAAAATTTTCAGACCGAAACAATCAACATTTTATTAATCGAGAAATAAAACTTTTCCCCTACCTACATTGATTATAACATTGTTTCAACGACTTTTAATCATACACCACCATACATTACATAAAATTTCGAAACGACCGATAACAATGAAAACCAAAAACCTATTCGCATTCAATCTAAAAATATTCAAATGCAACTACAATACACTATCCATATCCTCTCGGTACACACACAATGCGACGAATAATTTTTTTCCTCCGAAGATAAAAGCGCATCAACGCGCGTGTGTATGTATGTTTTAGCATCACGCATGAAAGAAGAAAAAAAAAAAAAAGTGACCCAGTTCTGCCGTCCTATAAAGTGTCACGTGCTGGCCACATTGACGTCACCGTATCGCAGTACGCGACTGAGCATTCGCACGAGGCTATATACACTGCGGTGGTTGGTTCAAAATGCTTTACATATATATACACACACAAACTCTCACATATACCAAGATAAAACGCGCGTGCGCGCCAGTGGAGGCGGCGGCTGCCCGCGCGCTCCCGACGAGACACTCAACCTAAAGTATGCTGCTTTGTGCGCATGTGTGAATATACCGCGTGTGCGTATACGTATACAGCACGTCATGCAGACTTACTGACTTATAGCCCCTCTATGCCTGCTCATTTCACGTGGTGCGGCCAGTTGATACCCATGCGCAGAGCGCGTTATAGCATCACCATCGGCAGCGGCGGCGGCGCGACAGAGCAGTGATATACCCGCGTACAGCACAAAGCCGCGCAAACTCGTGACTCCCTCGTACTCTCCCTCACACAATACTCTTAAATTATCTCGCGGAGTACGCGTTGAGCACAGTTCGGGGAACCCGAGGAGGAAAAGCTCGCGCCACGATTGACACCGAACGTATAACTTTGTAATATACATATAGGCGCAGAGAGAGAGAGAGCACGCGGTCGCTAGCGAGCGAGCGACTATACACAGATATATCACCACCGCACATACCGCTGCTGCAGCGCCGAAAATCCATAAAGGCGGGTGCGCAGCCCGTATAGTGTCTGTATCTCTCTATACACATATACTCTGTTATATACCCACTTGATACTGTTCGCGTGTGTGTGCGTGAGTGCGCCGATGTGTCTAGTTCGTTGCGCCAATCGATAGAGAGAGATATGAAAGTCGTTTAATTGATAAAACGCGCGCGCGTGAGGCTAGGTCGGCCCGCACTGCTCTCACCGCCTGTCTATCTCTCTTTTTGGATGAGAAAAGCATAGAATTCCAGACTGACGGATATATAGAAGATTATATATCGTCGAGGCTGAAGATTGTGGAGAGAAGAAGAAGCAGCAGCAGCCGGTGAAAAAAGCAGAGAGAACGAGGAGGAGCATTATGTCAGAAGAGGCAAATGGCCAGCTGTTCGCGGAGCTTGCCGGATTAACCTTTTACCTCTATCAGGTGAGAGTGACTGAGCGCATGCTGGGGTATGATAGCTTACATAGGTAGGGTTAAAATTGTCGGGACGAAGGCGTTTGATTTGTCCACACGGAGGCGTGTCTTTCTGTCTTATTATTATTATTTTTTATTCATCGTAATTATGTTCGGTGCACGTAATATATGTGTGTGTGTGTATATATATTGGATATAGTCGTTACGCAGCGCTTGCGCACTGCATTGATCAAAGTGCAATATGCCTATCCTCGCGCGTATATAAGTACCTGTGTCAGCGAGCGGCCGACAGGGCCGCGGAGCAAATTGCATTAGATTATACCTATGTGTATATATAGAAGAGAGCGCGCGCGAGTCTGGTCAAAACTCATTTGACAATTTAATTCGAATTTAATGAACGGAGGATATGTGAACGATGATGACGAGTGAATGACTGTGTGTTGGGTTTGTCCAAAGAATTGGGGACCGGAAGGAAGACTGCATATATGCCTACCTTTTGTAAATGAAGAAGCTTTGGCTAATCAAAAATTCATCCGGCTATTTGGTATTTCTCAGTGTGTATGTCGCTCTGCTACGTTATTATGCAATCATAATTTGCAAATGAAATACTTATTTACGTAATTCGCTTACTCATGTGATAATGAATTTTGCACCAAAACGCTTTTGAAGGTGGAATATAGGATTTGAAGAAGAAATCTTTTTTAGGATATATAGTCGCATTATGTTTTTCGTATATTTATGAGCTGACGTTAGTACAAAGTAAAATTTTCTTAAATTATTTATTTGGAAAATTATATTATGGTTGCTTTAATGATAAAAAAAAATTGTAAATTTTTAAGTTTTACGCAAGACTGTGAAATGTAAAACTGAAATTCTACTCTTATATATAAGGTATGCTCCAAAATCAACTCAAATTTCGTAAGAGAAAAAAAATTGTAGTATACAACTATACCTATGTGTCATTCTTGTTTGTTTAAATAATGTTGAATATATTATCGGAAATGTGCACACAAGTAAACAAAATTTGAAATTTACTGCAATTTTAAGACAAGTATAATTCAACGGCTTATTGACCACGGGACTTTGGCGCCTTGTAACCTATTTGGTATATAAGTCGGACAAAGACCTACCCAATAAGCGCCATCATAAAGTAAATTTTATTTCTCTTGTTCCATTCTTCACTCAAATCACATGAGGCGAATATATATTCGCTTGATTGACTTGAGTCATCACAAGTCTACATAAACGCAATTCGTATAATAATTTATATGACCCCGAAAAGGGATGGAAATTGCCGATAAAACGTTCGCGCATTTAATCACAATACTTTGATGGGTGATGACTAATTGAATGCATATTTGATTTGGGCGCGAGCTGCATCCAATGACAAGCCTATATAACTTTGTGTAACATTATTGGCGGTTGAATCATTTGACCCAATCGTTAACAATACAAAAATACCTATTAAAAATCAAATAAACAAATGGTTCATAAACCATACAATGCACTTAAAAATATCAAATAATATCGTGTTTCCATAAAAAAAAACATTCACGCGTCAAATTCAATATGATAATGTTTGTAATTACAATTGTATCAAATGTGTATCAAAACATCACGTGCGCGTAATCGATTCTCAACTTTCGTTTTTCTTCTTAGCGATGTCGATTATGCCTTTCTTTTTTTATTTGGCTATCATCGCTCGTATTAAACACAATATAACAATAAGTACAAAATTACCTTCGTGGCACGGTATGTACGCTCTGTCATTTCTTCTCTCTCTCTCTCCTTATATACATAGATAAAATATTATAAAAATGCATTATTTATAGCAATCGTGCGGTAATAAAGAGGCGTGTACATACAATGTCGCTCGTAAATTAATCAAATAATATTACACTGCGTTCTATTGTTTCTCATATTTCTCAACTACTATATACTACAAAGTATACACACACGTGCATTTTCTTCGATTAATTAACAATTTAAAAAGAAAAGAAAAAACGCAAAGAAAAAATTTCCAACGAAAACAAACAAACTGCTGCACGATAAAAGAAAAGAAATCATCATCAACCACGCGACAATGGACGTTTAATTGCCGTAATTTCAGGCGCGCGGGCGCAAAGAAAATCAAAATCGATCGATGGTATAATGAAAGAAGAAGGAGAAGAAGAAGAAGAAAAAAAAGTGCACCGAGAGTATAGAGTTAGAGAAGAAAAGTAGAGGGCTCGCGTTGCGCCACGTGACTGGCAACTGGTCATTACTATTGTAATATTGGAGGAAGTCTCGCGGGTAAGGTGGGGTATTCAAGTTCGATATGAGGAGCGTAGTACACAGAGTAACGTAAAGTAGTTGCCGTCCGCGGCGTGCCTCGAGCGGCTCGGGACACACATCATATACTCACACAACACACACGCGTCTTTTTTTTCTCTCCTCCACGCGTTCAGCCGAATGGCTTGGCTTCGACACCGGCGTAAGTACAACTTTTGTCGGGTATCGTGATCATGTAAGCTTTCGGAAGAATAGTTACGATTTCGGCGGTTATTCCATCAACAAACGTTCGGATTGTTGCAGCGAGAGACGTAAGTGTGCAGTGACTCAGCTGAGCCATTTAATTTTTGCGAAATAGACGTATAGTTGCATTTTTTATATATATATGCAACTTTATGTGTGCATAAGCTTTTTGCCGCGGACGCGCCAAGTGCCGGAGTATGTACGTAACGTTAGTTTTGCTCAAACTTTCATTATATTCGCCGATCGATATGAACTTGACCGTTGTTATACGCATCGTATGTACCTGATTTTCACTAGCCTACGGAGTTTAATCACATATACTACGTGAACATTCGCGTTTATGTTTGGGCATATTTTTTCTCTTGCGTAAGGTTAATATTGTGTTTCGTTACGTGTTTGAATAATTTAACTCGATGAATTATATCATTCTTTTTAATTTTTAGTAAAACGGTATATCTTTTCGGCTCGTTAAAACGTGAAAATAACCGCTTGTTTTTTAACACAAAGCTATTGTAGACTATTAGGCTTTGATAATTTAACAGCTGTTTGTTAAATTATTTATCAATATGAAAAATAATTTTTTTTTTTTTTTACATTTTAATATAAAATTATTTAGAACTGCGAATGTTATAACAGATAGGAATAGCTTGAATATCAGTCTATTTCATCTTAGCGGCACAACTGTGATCGATATGATACCTTCATAATTTAGCCGACTCATCACGCTTTATGAAGAATTCGCATGTCACTATTGGTCATATTGTTATTCAAGTTCTATTCAATATTCAAAAATTTACAGGTCTTAATTATGTGTATTTATGTTATTATAAATTATAATTAAATTAAATTTTTTATTTATTTATTATTGTGATTTTTTATACTAGGTATTATCGTATCTTCATTCATAGGAAAATTTGGCACATTTTTTTACTACTACTGCTCGTAATTCTATTTTATTAGGAATTTTAGAACGCATGGAATTCTCTGCACTTACGGAATTTTTCATCAAACACTTCATTGTTTTCTGCTATTCTGCGTATTCGAGACACGTAGCCCATAAAAAGTTTCATGAAAACGATTTAGTTTATACTATATAGTTAATACCATATTAGATATAACAATATATTTATATTTTTTCGACCACAAATTTGTTTATAAAAATGGTCTTTCTTTAAATAATTCACATTGACCTCCCTCACGTTCACCCTAGATTAAAATAACTAAAGCAAAAGTTTAGAACTTTACATCATGAGTGTAAAGCTTATAATGTGCCTTTGACAGTTATATAATTTTTTACGTTATCACGATCATACATTTCGTATCAAATAGATGATTCATCTTCTAACAATTAAAGGTAAAATAATCAAAAGTTTTCAAAAATAAAATAATTTAAAAAAATCTAAAAACTATTTAAAATTTTACTTCGAAAATTAATTAGACAATTTCAACAAATAAAGCTTTTGTCATATTTTAAATTTTTCTTTGTACAAAAATGATAAAATAACAAAGAGACGAGAAATTTTTATTTCTCGAAACTCTAAAAAGAATGCTTTTGGCTCAGATCCAATATAAGCTGAAAATGACATTTAGAAATAAAGTTTATCATTTTCAAAAATCTTAATGTTATATTAAATTAAATTGATATCTATACGTAATAATAGTTAATTTTCAATTGTTTGATTATATTTTAAAAATACATTGGATTATTATAAAAACATTTCGACTATTTTGTTTAACGGCCATCTGTCAACTCGGCTCGACCATAGCTAAATCCACAATTTTTAAAGTTAAAATTCAAATGCATTTCAATGATATTCAGTATTTCTAAATGAATTATAGAAGTGTCCCAATATTCATTTTGGCAAAGCTTAAAACGAAATCAGATTAATTATGGCTGAGTAAATCTGATATCGAATGACGGATCCCTACATTTAATTTAGTGCTAAGAATTGTACAAGAACACGTATAAAAAATTATTTATGAACATTAAATTTTCTCTTAGTTAGCTCTGGTAGTTAGCTCTTAATAGAAACTAAAAAACGATATAGATATAGAACAATACATCTCTCGTTCATTCTGATTCAGCTCGTACTCTCAACCTTTATAAAATAATCGGGGGTGCTTGTATAAGGATTACATATATAACAAATCTCAAATATTACATAACATTATTAAAAAAAAAATTATGCAATTCATAAGGAACACGTCTTTGCAGCGGAAGATGAATTGTGCGAAAGGTATGAAATGATAATGATAATAAGTTTTAATGTTTTAATCTAAAACAAAACAAAAGCGTATTTTTTTACACTAGCATATAAGATTCATTTCTCTTTACTCATAAATTGTTTCGTTTTTTACCTAAAACATATTCAAAAATTGTTAATAACTTGTTAAAAAATTTTCTCGTAAGATACAAAATTAAGACGATTGAAAATAGTAGAGAGTAGAAGTCTGCAAGACATGATTAATTTTTTCTTATTTCCATTTTTTACGGGTTTTAATATTAGTAGTTTCATACATTTACATCATCCTGTTCATTTTAATAATCTTTCATAGTTCTTGAAGCAATACTTTTTGCCATAGCAGGTGCTAGAAAATGCAATGTAGGATTGTGTAGGCCGATGCAAAGCTATAAAAAAGTACGTAAGAACGAAAAACATATTCTATGGTTTTTTCTATTGATTCTTACAGAACACCTTTCTCATTTCATTAAGACACTGTATACAATTATAAGAATAATATAAATTGATACGAAAATTGATTTTAAAATTATGAAAAAAAAATGTTTTATTTATTTTTAAATAACTATGCTGTTTAAAATATTATTAAATACATTTGAAAACGACTTTACGCTATATAATTTTGCAATACTTTGTTTATAAGATTGAAGTAGAACACGCGACCTTATAAAGGATAATAGGAAATGTGTATAATAGTGTTGTCTGTTGTTAATAGCATTTAGAGGCTAATGATGCTTTGTAAGAACAATTATTCTGTCTCAATGTACTTACGCGACTGTTTGTATGTTATATAAAACGATATTTTTAGTATGCTGTAAGACTAAAATTTTCCGTTTGATACAATCTGTGATGAAAAATTCTGGTACTCTACAAAATCAAAGTTTTGAAAAGGATGTGAAACATCCCAGCTAATTTACTTGGCGCTGAAAATAACACCTTATTTGTTGATAAAGTAGATCTTATCAACTTTGTTATTGTTTTGAAATTGACTGCACTGTCGCTATAACCTTTCGAAGTCATTGTCATATTAATTTTCATCAGAGGAAATTCATTATTTGACGCCAGCTTACTTACAAGTATATAACAATACTCGGTAAATACAGGAGCCCGCAAATGCAATACAACTTTAAATAACAAAGATGAGAAGCCTAGCGAATCTTATTTTTTCAATTGCGTGAATACCTTCTTGGATGATTGGAAAAAAAAGAATTTGATATTTAAAGAGCCCTAAATAATTTTTTAAAGAGTCCAATTAAATATTTTACATCTTTTCAAGGTGATTTGAAGTTTAACACATAATAGTTTTATAAAAATGCGACAGGTGTTCTTTGTTTATAAATAAAAAATGTTTAATGAAGGCTAACAATTAAATAAATAGCATGATTATAAAATACTCTCACAGCCTTATAACAAATTAACAAGTTCAGTACGGATATACTGTAAAAGAAAAAATACATTAAGTTTAGAAAGAATAAAAAGGAATCGAAAATATGTTCAGTTTTATTTATTCCTATAATGATGTGTATTATTATGTCTGATATGAAAAGCATTATGGGAAAAAGTTTTAAAAGGTTTTTGTTTTACAGTAATCTAAAGTATGGCAAATTTTACGAGTCATATTTGATGCATGCCATACTGAACCTGTTAATTATGTTTCGTATTCACCGGTTATTTAATCATGCCTGATTGTATGCTGATAAACTGGCCTTGTACTGCTTATACTCATCATCAGTATTTCGTGACATTTGTAAGGCAACAAAAATTTAATATCCAGAATTTTTCAGCAACATTAACACCACTAATAAAATTGATCTCTACTGGTCCTAGTTTTTAAACGCTATCGCACTGCTTGATCTAAAAGTAGCAAGTCAAGAATCAGACAATAGATTTCACTGCTATATAAAGGTAGCAAAAGCTCAGACAATGAACTGTAGAAGGTATCTATTGAAACTTTCAAAATATAATATAGGAATCAACGATCGAAGTTTAAAAAAAAATTTTTTCTTTGTGTAATAAATTGCAAAAATGTAAGATTTAAAAAACCCAATGCTATTACGAGATTGCAATGAAGTTATGCAAGAAACTTTTGGATTTCTAGTGGGATCGAGTTAGTAATGTACGTTCAGAGAAAAAACCTATAAACACAAGCATAACTTGAGTAAAGAAAGAGGAGGAGAGACATGTATGTGCCATGAATCTATAACTCGATCTTAGTTAATATTTCGATTAGTCTTAGTCTACTCGTTGTACCAAGCAGACCTGTCTCCTTGCACTACACTAACATTTAAGAGAAACTTAAATTTAATAAATTGCTATTAATATTTATTTGATTAATTTTGTAATCTAATAGAAATAACTTTGAAACCGAACACGGCAAAATAAGCTATGAAGCGTTAAAGTTGATCAAACGAATAAATTTATTTTTTAATTTTAAAAAATTGAAGCACATAAAATACTATTAATACTCATGTACGATTTTTCTCAAACAGCTAATTGAGTTAGTATATCTTTCAACCTCATTTTGTAAAAGAAATTAGCTGTTTGATTTTTTCCTAAAATAATTTATTAAAGTACTTTATGGGTTTAAGAAGGTTCATGCGTGACTCCCTAGTCAAAGCAATGCTAAATGAAGAGGTTATCTAAAATTTAAAAAACCTATAGTTGCGATATAATATATTTATTTAAAATGATATAGATAATTAATG
>UXGD01005842.1:0-13630 GCA_900474315.1 Torymus auratus
TACTACTTAGTATTAATAGAATCTATTTGTACTACTTAGTTATATATCTATTTGTCCGGGATACTAGAATTGTACTGGACAAGTAAAATACAAAAATTTGTATTTGTAAGTATACATTTGTTGGTAGCTAGATCCCCAATAGCATCTTATACCGCTATACCTATATATCTATATATCAAAAGCTCTTCCTCGTCTTTCAAACTCCGCGTCTTTTACCCGCCAAAAGCGCCAGTGGCAATCGATAACGTAACGCGCACTTGCGTCAGCCCACGGTAGGTAAGTATATCTACACGAACAAAGAGCTCGCGACTGCGCGAGGCGGGCCGCCGCCACATCGAGCTCCTAAAAAAGTAATAATCCGTTTCTCCGTGGCAGCGCCACTTCGGCCCAACCCGGTGCCCCTCTATAAAATAATCCACCACGCACGCGCTCCCGCCGCAAGCGCGCGCGCGCGCATCTGGCATCGGGCATCGCGCAGCAGTTGCAAGGAAATGGCGTCGCAGAGGTGGAGTTCGCTCGGTCTCCTCGGCCAAAATCATGAATGAATTCTGATCGCCGTCATGTCTAGCCCGCTAAACGAGTGACAAGCCGAACCCTGTAAGTACCGGCTACGCAATCGTCTAATTTTTACCGTTGATAAGTCACGCGCTGCCGGTTAATTCGTAAGCTTTCGGAGCGTCGCGCGCCTCAGCATGTAAACAAACACACGACACAGACGGAGTCGCTTGGAAATCTCTGTGGCGCGGGAAAAGCCGTTCCCTGCCGCACGTAGTCTGCATGTTTACACTCGGCGCTCGGCGTTTTCATTTGCCGGCGCGTCACAGTGCTTAGTACCGGCGGCCTAATCGCTGTCGCTCGGCTCTGTGTGTGTCGCCGCGCGCGCGAGCTCTTGATTACCAGGCAAACTTATACTGTGAAAATCTGCGTTTTGCACGGTGAATTAATGGGGAGATTACATAAAAGTAGGATCTGAATAATATAGTGTTATAGGATAGGCAGAGTGTGACGCGCGCGAATCGTTTGTTTAATTCTATTGGGGTCTTCTGTATTTCATTATTGAGGATCTTTTTTTTTTTTTCTATTTTTGGTCCCCAGTTAGAAAGTACAAGTATTGATGCTTGAGGATGAACGAAGTCAGTGGTGGCAAGCAAGAGATGGCCAGCTCGTCTGCCTGGGACACCATGGTGAACACACAGCCGCCGACCACTGTGCCATCAATGCACCACATGAATCCGCCTCTCACCCAGGAAGCAAGTCCACCCGCCACAACTCAAGTCATAGTTCCTACGCCGGTCAAGCTACAGCCTCCTTTACTGTCACCACCACCTATAGCAGGAGAGCATGTGCTTGGCCATGTACAGCAACCGGCTATGGTAAACCAGGTGTGTTGGGGTGGTTTTAAGTGATTATATTATACAACAATGAATGATACTTATATGCTATTGTGAATATTTTTAGGGACCTCCACCACCTGGATACGTTGAGCCCGAACTCCCAATAGAGTTACAACAACAAGGTTGGAAAAAATTTTGGAGCAAAAGAGAAAATCGACCTTATTTTTGGAATAAATTAAGCGGAGAATCATTATGGGTTATGCCATCTTTAAAACCTCAAGTAAGTAACTTATATCAGAGTATCATAAGTTATGATATAATTTATCTAATTGATAAATTTGTATCAAAAGTTTGATCCTATAACGGATCCATTGGGCATTGGTGTACCATCCGTACCTGGTAATGGACAAATGCCTCCTGGAACTCCAGGTGGAACACTTAAACGCAGAGCATCAGAAGATGGAACTGTGATACCACCAGCGAAAAAATTCATTTTAGCGTATGTTGTTATGATAAAGGAAATTATATTAATTACATTCACATAACTTTATTATTACTTTTATCATTACAGGGGACCATGGGATTTAGAAATACCAACAAATATTATTATTTATGAAAGGGCTCCGACAAATCTCTTACATGTTCATCCTGAAGTAGAAGCATTAAGATGTGGCCTTCTTGCAAAATTAAGACAGTGTTATCAAGAGTTGTGTCATACAAGAGAATCTATTGATGCGCCAAAAGACTCATTTAATCGTTGGTTAATGGAACGAAAAGTAATAGATTGTGGGTCTGATCCTTTGTTGCCAAGTCAATGTTTCCCAGAAATTTCCATGTCAATGTATCGTGAAATCATGAATGACATACCAATCAAACTTGTAAGACCTAAATTTACGGGTGATGCAAGAAAACAGCTGTCTCGCTATGCAGAAGCTGCCAAAAAAGTAATAGAATCAAGAGAAGCATCACCTGAAAGCAGAAAAGTTGTTAAATGGAATGCAGAAGATACATTTCAGTGGTTAAGGAGAACTGTGGGTGCTACATTTGATGACTTTCAAGATAGGCTCTCACACTTAAAGCGACAGTGTCAACCCCATTTAACAGAAACTGTAAAAGCTAGTGTTGAAGGAATTTGTTTGAAAATATACCACTTATCAACGGAATATGCGAAAAAAGCGAAAGATAAAAACACCCAGTTACTTAAAGACAATAATTTGACTGACGTGGTACCAGTAGGGGGACCTGCAAGTACACAACGCAAAGTGTGGTGCTACCCAGTGCAATTTTCTCTTCCAACCCCTCGGCTTCCACAGGTGACTAAATTATGCACTACTTCTAAAATCATTTATCAATTTGCAATTAAAACGTTAAAATTTATCAGTCGACGAACCGTTTTAATTGGACTTTTTTTATTTATTTTACAGATTGAATACCTCCCGGAAAGGGAACAAACAATACTGCGCTTCCACAACGACCCCATGGGCATTAACAACACCCACCTTATGAAGCTCGAACAGTTGTACAGATTCAACTGCTTCGACGATCGTAAATTTGAAATGTTTCTGCCACGGGTTTGGTGTATGCTCAAGCGCTACCAGACATATCTCGGCAACATGGAGAGCCAGGCGACGCAGATGGCATTACCTGTGACCGTGTTCGAGTGCCTTCAGAAGTCGTTCGGCGTTACTTTCGAGTGCTTCGCCTCACCCATCAATTGCTATTTTCGACAATACTGCTCGGCCTTCGCCGACACGGACTCATATTTCGGCTCAAGAGGACCTTTCCTCGACTTCAGGCCTATCAGCGGCAGTTTTCAAGCCAATCCGCCCTACTGTGAGGAGTTGATGGAGGCGATGGTTAATCATTTCGAGAGATTATTGTCCGACTCGACAGAGCCCATGTCGTTTATTGTGTTTCTACCTGAATGGCGAGATCCAGCACCAAATGCGCTGATCAAGCTTGAAGGTAGTCACTTCAAGAGGAAACAAGTTGTCGTGCCGGCTATGGAACACGAGTATAGGCATGGTTTTCAACATGTTCTTCCAAAGTACGTTTTAACATTGATTGTTATTTAACTTTTCATTGAAAAAAGAGTAAATTACTTACGTAAATTTTTGATTCTATAATTTATAAGGATCACCTTAGTAATTTATAATAATATTCATTGTGGTATTCGTGGACTTTATATCCTTTAATTTATTGTCAAATATTCATGCAAATTGTATTGTTGTCATTCATATTTTAATTTCATATTTAAATGAACGATTACGTCTAATTTTGTAACTTTATGCAACATCAATTAAATTCAAAATATTCCACCTTTACTAATACAATTTATTACTTTTACTACGAAATCTCATAACCATGTTTATTTTTACAGAGGTGAAGTGAACATCCGGGCGATCCACGGTACGCTCGTCGTCTGGCTGCAAAACGCCGGGGGTCACGCTCGTTGGGGACCAACGGAGGAGCGCGTCGAATCCTTGCTCGAAGCCTGGCGACCTGGTCGCGAGCGGGAACGCGATCGCCAGGAACTCCTGTCTCCGCCGCGCCAAACACCTGCACCGTCGCAGACGCCGGCCCAAACGCCGGCAGCGGCGCCGGTGCCCGTGCCGATGACCCCGCCCACGGCGCCGGTGATAATGAGCCCGACTCCGATTACCGCGACGCCGAACGCGACGTTAACAACGACGCCGACGATAATCACCTCCCACACCATTTGAGACGAGGCCTCGACGAGCGCAGCCGGCGCTGGCGGCTCGCTCGACAGCAACAAGGACAACAAGCCCACCACCAGTTAAACCGCGACGGACGAGTTATACATTATATGAAAAGAAACGCATTAAGAACGATGCGTTTATACGGCACTATTTTTTCATCTGAGAGGAAAAAAATTATTGTATGTATCTCTTTCGCGCACACGCGCGTTCGTTCGCCAATCGCTGGATTGCATTCGTTGAGGCGCTCGTAATGAATTTGTTTAAGTGGTTTTTTTTTTCGTTTATTCATAAGAAGTCGGTTATGTATTCAATAGGGGTGATGCCACTTTCTAAGGATACTTTTGTACCGCGACGCTGTGACTTTCTTTAGAGAAGAATGTGAATGTTAATGTTGCTTTAGACAGCTTTAGGATGGAGATTACTGAAAGGGTATCGAAGTGGATTTCGAGCTTTAGAAAAGTGATCGATATTTGAATGGGAATTTTTATAAAATATCGGTACAAATTTGACAGAGAACAAAAAGGAGGAAGTTGTCTATTCTTTGTTAGATAAAATTTGTATTGTATTTTATAAAAGAGAGATATATATTAAATAAATATCTTCTATTGATATAGAAGATTAAATTCTAAGCTATATTAGGCTTGCACATTTTGTAAAAAATTGTACTACTTTAAATGGTGAATATGATCCCGAATTTGGCAATCAATTTGTAGTAATTTATTGTATTATTCTTCTTTTTTTAAATAAAATTTTACGGAATCATTATCTTTTTATGAAGGAGAATGAAATATTTCGGTGTGAATTTTTAATTTAAAAAAAAGAGTTAATTTCATCTTTGTTTTGATTTTCAAACAAGTATTTCAAACTTAGGATTTAATAACTACACATTGACTGCTTATTTCGGATGCGTATTTTAGAAAAGGCTGAAATATATTTTGCTACCCTCTCAATATCTGACTTTAAGGGAGTGAATGCACTTTTGTTATGTATAGCTTACTTATTTATGGAAATTCGCCTTATATAATTTTTTTCGATTTAAATGAAAAAGGAAAATGTAAATTTTATACTAATTTCTTAAAGTTTTTAGTAAAGTGCATTCGCTTTGAGCATAACTTAAACAGTGGCAAATAAATAGTGATTCATTAAAGTTATTTTCACGCAAAGCGTAAAAACGCATATCATAGTTATTAATGTGGAGTGTTCTAATCACCTCAGCACAAAATTCGTAGATAGCAAGTCTCGAAGTAGCATACGTGTAAATAGCGCAGCATTAACTCGAAAAAGCTTTGATTCATTTATTAATTTTTAAGATTCATGGTTACTTTATACACATATTACAAAAAGCACACCTGCTTTTACAAATATTTTTTTGCTACAGCCCTTTACTTTCATTGTAGGTATTTTATACTTATATCATACAAATAGAGAAGCTATATACAACTTATAAGAGTGCAAATTTATGATCTGTAAGATCTCTTATAGGTTTTGTACATTTTTAATAGGGTGATATTGTAAATATAAAAAAGTATAGTGTAAATATAAAATATGTAACGTACTGTCATCACGTGTTTTCACATTCTTCTTAAATATTCATCTTTTTATTTTTTTCAATTTTATATTTTTCGTTGCAATACTTTTCAGATATTATTTCATTGTAGTTTGTTACCTTAAGAGAAAAAAAACATTTTAATCCATATATTTACATTCGTGTGATTATTTATAATTTATATTATTAATTTTATTAACTAAAAAATAGTTTTTAATATTTAAATTTATATTAAAACATTAAAAGTATAATAGGCCAATAGATCAAATTTAATATGCATAAAATGCTATTTAGAATTATGTAAAAAATAACATTTAAAAATTTGTAAGAAACAAAAAAAGTTTTATTTAATTTTTTAATTTATTTAAAATTTAAATGAGAATATAAAAATGAGTAAAGTTAAATTAGCGTCATCAATTAAATTATATATTATAATATTATGATTGTTAATGTTCTTTAGTATTTTGTGAAAATGAATCAATCTTATACAATAAAACTGTTAGAAATACAATATATCTAGAAATTTATTGTTTTAATTAAATTTGAGTAATTGAAAGATGCTTATAACTTTTTTCAGGAAATATTAAAGAAATAAAAACATCCAATTTTTTTATATTCAAAATAAATATTTTATTTACACTTGAAATTGTCTTCATTTATTTTTGTATTTATTTTATCTAGCAAGTCTTGAGCTTCATTGTCTTTCCATAGAAAAGTATTAATTCCTTTTTGAGTAGTATCTTCTACAAAACTTTTAAGAACAACTTTGATTTGTCGAAGATCAAATAAGCAATGATTTATGCCTAAATACCATTTTTCGAAACTCTTTACAGGCACACTGTTTATCACAGAATTTAAGCGTGTTTCAGCTATAAAGGATAAAAATTCGTAAAATTGAAAATAGTTAATTCCAAATGAAGCTTTTAACATGACTTGACAATGCATTGTCCAATCATCCATGTCTCTGCAATCTTCAATTTCTTTTATCACAGCTGCCATTTCTTTTCTTAAAGAATTCCAAACATTCCATACATTACAACCATTTAACCAATTATGGTTAATTGAAATTGTATCTTCCTAAATTGCAAAACGTAAAAGTATTAATATATATTACGATACAGAAATTTTTATAACTAATATTCTGTAATCCAAAACGAAACTGAGTCACATTTACCAGGTTCCAAACTTGATGATGCCATCCCGAAGGAACAAATATAATTTGACCTGCTTCTTGAATTATTTCAAAACATTTTAATGATTTATTACAAATATCATTACAGTCTGAAGTATTATTAAGCTCTGTAGAAGTCACATCATAAATCAAGTCTCCTGTTCTGTTTTTGAGGTAATTTTCTTGGCCAGGTGGAAATAACAGCCAGCGTTTTCTTCCAACAATATTAGCTGACCAACTGTATGAAGTGAATACATCAACATGGAATGGAGTCCTTAAAAAATAATATTTATCTAAAAGATATCATTTACAATATATAGCAGAATGTTAAATTATGATTTATTTCTTACCATGTTCCTTTTGGTCCCATATAGACAAACATATAATCATCATTTAAGTGTGGGTGAGCGATATAATATTCGTTCAACCAGTCAGACGCAAAAAATTTAGGCACATCGTAGATTGAAATATTTGAGTGAGACTTAATACAATGCCAGTCCTTTAAGTATAATAAAGGCATTTTATTTGAATAATTACAATTGCGATAGTCAATCCAGTAATCAATATAAGCTCTTATTAACATATCATCTTTGTGTTGAGCATTGTAATACCGTTTATTGCAATCTGCTATAGGAACTCTGCAGTCTCCTACATTAGCGGAAAGCAAATTTGATTATATAATTATCTATAGCTATAATTTGATACATAATTAATTTTTTTTACCAAAATACTCCTTTAGCCATTCAAAATTTGGCGCGTTGTTTGCGTTCCAGTTTCGTCTGCTCGGCCATTCTTTCGTTACGTCGGCATCAAAAATACATGGATTATTCGTTATTAAAAAATCTTTAAAAAATTCATCGTAAGCCATAGAAGAACTTGCTTTGACAATTTTATCGACATTTTGTCCTTCGTCGAACTTAGGTACCAGTTGATCATTGTTTATTTCGATGGTTGATGACCTACAGCGTTTAGGTTAATTACCATATTATTTCTAAAAAATGTCAGATAATTCGATAAATATCAATACTTACATTTCACAACCAGTATCTTAACTTCTATATGTACAGTATTACAAAGTAAAATAGACATCACGGGGATATATATAGCCTAATCTCAAAATACAAACAAGACTACTGATGAGTGGAGTTTCTTCATCCATCTTTTCACACCTACAGCTACAATGTAGGAGTGGGGATGATCATAAACACGCGTATAGGTATGGTTGCATCTTGCATACTTACCTCATGCATATACCTACCCTATGTATATATATATAGTAGGAGTATACATAATAAGATTAAAAAGTTTGGAATAAGTCAGGGATCAATAATACTTATTTATGATTTTGTAAACCATTTTATTAAATATTTCGTAAAATATATAAAAAGGGATGTAAAAAATAGTAAAAATAATGGCTAAAACAGTAGGCATTAACAATGTAGATTGAAATGGTAAAACATTTAATTGTTTATAAATTCTATTTATAAAAATATAACAAAATGTAAATATATAAAATTTTTTTAATTTGATCATTTGCTCTAGTCCCCTAGCTATTATCCTATTTGTACTTTCACTTATTTTTGAATTTTAAAGTTTAGATGAATGCTTGGTTTGTTCAACAATTCCATTTTCAATAAAATCTTTTATGTCACTGTCCAAATATTTATACTCAGATAAAATCTCAATGGAATGGTCACCTGGATTTGTATTAGACACTTGTGTAGCAAGTGATTCACCTGGTGTACGAGAAAGTCTAGGAGCTGGATTAGGAACAACTAAACCATCTTTTCCCATTGCAAATGTTTTTTGTGAGTTGTTATGTGTATGAGTCCCAACATTATTAAATGTTAAAACTGGAGTTACACAGGCATCTGATCCATCAAATATATCACACCATTCAGATTGAGTTTTAGTTTTGAAAATCTTTGTAAGTTTTGAATGACCTTGTTCAAAATCAAGTTGTGGTAATTCATCCTCAGTCAGTCCCAGTTTTTCTAAAAATGTCATATAAAATAATGGCTCTAGAGCCCCAACTGCCATGTATTCACCATCCTTTGTTTCATAAGTATCATAAAAGTGTGCTCCAGTATCCAATCTGAAAATGAAATACATTTTTTAAGTTTATAAAAGATTGAGGTTTTACAATTTTGTTAAATAAACTTATGATTAGAAATATAATTTACATATTCTTTCCTCTAGGTTGATCCCAAAGTCCTCCAGTCTTTTTTGATTTATAAAACCAACTTCCCAAATAGGCAGCTCCCTGAACCATTGATGCATCAATTACTTGACCCTTCTGACTTTTTTCCCTCTCATACAAAGCCATTGCTATGCCAAAAGCACACATTAAACCACCACCACCAAAGTCAGCAGCAAAATTGGAAGGTGGTGTTGGCTTTTCATTATAACGACCAAAGATTGATAAAAGACCTAAAAAAGCGTTATTTGGTTCTTTTTTAGTTTATTATTGCGCGCGAAACGTATTCAGTAAAATTTTCAAATGTTACCAGATAAACTCAAAAAATTAATGTCATGACCAGCCATTTTAGCATAAGGACCATCTTGACCAAATCCTGTCAATCTGGCATAAATTAACTTCTTGTTTGTTAACATGAGATCTTCAGGTCCCAATTTCAATTTTTCCATAACTCCTGTAAATTGGAAATGAATGTAAATAAAAGTGATTTTTAAAATGATAAAAAAGTTTAGCATAGGTATACTGTTTGTATAATAATTCATATACCTTTTCTGTATGGATCTATGATAACATCACAGTGATTGCTCAGTCTTTTAAATATATTTATACCTTTCTCAGACTTCAAGTTTAGAGCAATAGAACGTTTTCCATTACCAAGAGGATCAAGGTGAGGAGCACCAAGCTATAATAATAAACCATATTAAAATTTTAAATATAAATAAAACTATTTATTATTATTCTTTATTTTCATTACATGAACTGTTCAAATAAACCGACCAAAACGTTGTTTAAATTAACAATTTTCGAAACATTATAAATTAAGAAACTAGAGAGATGATTTTTCGTTATAAAAAAGCGCATTACTCAGGAATAAATAACTATGATTATGATTTCTTACTTTGTCAACACGAATAACTGATGCTCCAAAATCAGCTAACAACATGCCGCAAAACGGAGCAGGCGCCAGCCCTGCTAATTCTATAACTTTCACTCCTTTTAAAGCCATCTTTATTTCACAATATATAAGAAATAATTAAATCTGGAACAAAAAAAAATACTTATTGGTATTTTTCTCGATGTAGACTTTTAAAATACTTCAAGCATTTATTCCAATGATTAAAGAAAAAAGTAAAATTGTTGAAAATGAATGCTATAGTTTCTTATAATAGTATTGTCTATTCAAATATTGATATAAATAATGTTTAATGTTATTACTAGAATGCAAAATTTTAACAATTTTTTTTTCTTTTCGAACTATATAAATATCGTCATCATGACTTACGATAAATACGCGTTTTTCATACTTATCATAATTATACTATTCTTTAATAACTATATGTAAATATGCAAGGTGACTTCATTAATAGGTTCAACTATATATAGTTTTTAAACTTTGTATCCCAACAACATTCCTAAGTTTTCTAATAAGAAAAAGAAAAATGGAAATTACAGATTAAAATGAATATAAATTAATAAAAATCGAAGTTTTAACACAGCCTTTTATTCCATTTCTGTTATTGATATGTTTAATAGTTAATAAATTTTAATATTTGCGTCAGATTTTCAGATTTGTAATTCATAATTTAAAAACTCACATCGATGATCAAAAATATGAACGAAATATATAATCGTCAAAATTACAATTTTGACCGTCAAATACGACAAAGTGTGTTGGTAAGTATTCCCACAGCAAAAATCTTTTATGTATTTTCTGGTAGAAATAATCTTTTTTTTACTAAAAAACAATCAAAATACGTATTTTTGTTTAAATTACCGTTTTCTTATTTTACGAAAATGAAAGCCCCCTTGTGGGGCCCTAACTAGGTACGGCCTGCCGTAATGATGTCATCTTAAAATAAAATAGAAATCTAAGTGATTATGTAATAGGTACTCAAGTCTGCAAAAGAATTTTAATTTTATAAAAAATGTTAGTACGATATAGGATTGATAAATTAAGTAGGGGAAATCAGAACTGGACGGAGCACATAGTCTGTAGAACATTTAATAGTCGATTATTATATCAAAAATACATGACAACAATCGTTCCTAATATCGTTCAAAACATATTGGTTGTTGCGTGGAATATAAAATTTAAAGCTGTACACTGCGTATACGGTAACAATGAAATAACGGCATCGCATGAACACGATGGTACTTTCTGTAATAGGCTTACTCGGAAAAAGTACAGATTTGAGTAATTTTACGTATAGAAAAAATTTACAAATCAAATAATTTTATGAATTGCGATACCCGCTCGAAAACTACATGCAACGGTCGAAATGAGAAATGAATTTGGTACTTGTTTGACACTTACTATATATTTTTGTATAAGTACATGCTTCAAATGGAGTTTGCTCCTCCCGAGTTGCGCTCACATTGACATAAGCTGTCAGTATAAGCAGTATCTTTAATACTGTATTCGCATTGCTAATAGATAGAGGACGGTATGCTAATATATGTGCATTATTTCTTTGTTTTGTATGCTTTTTTTATATGCGGTTTTACCGGCGCAGTATTGTTTTCATGATAAATTAAGTTTACACAATAAGTTTCAATGAATATACCAATTAACAAAGAACCATAGGTATATTTTTGCAAGAATTTAAGATGATCTTTGATGAAATTGTGAATTTTGATCTTTACGTTGGAAGATTTTTATGTATCATTTAATTAAGATTACGTGTATTTTTGAAAACATTAATATCTATTGCGTCGCAATTCGTGAAATAAACTATTGCATTAAGCAATTAGGGCGTGCCATTTCTTTTTCTTTTCCGACCGATTTCGGAATCACTACTTATATGCCCCTCTGCAAATCTGAGACAAAATCAGTAATAAGTGTAACAAAAATAAAACCAGAATTTCTATAATATTCTAATCAGCAATTTTTTTCGTGCAATTTCCTAATCGGGATGTGAATAAGTGGTATAAATCCCTACCATACCGGCATCGTCATTTTATTTATTTTTTACAATTCTAGAAAGTTAAAAAAAAATCTATTCTATGCCTTCCACAATCATTTAAAGAAAGTAGGTCAATTACAATCGTTAGCATTTTTCAATTTTGAAAATTTGCCCACTTCCTTTTTTTTAATATTTTAAATTCATTTCAGAAAGTTTCACTACAATATTATTGAAAATACTTATAGAAAACAAGAAAAATCACTGTCTCCCATGTAAAACCATGAAAATACAAATAAGTACCAAACAAGACTACTATTATTTTAATTTTTCATAATTTTTTAGCTTTTGCAACTTTTACAATTCAGTAAAAGGATTCAAGCTTCCATTGCTAATTTTAGGTATATACAAACACAAAATTTGGTTACTACATGATTACTATTTTCTGAAAACTAAAAAATGCAGATTCAATCCTGTATATATGTAGGTATAAAGGATAATTTCAATCGTATTCATACCGTTTTTTTTGCAATTCCTTGAGGGGTGCAGTATATTTCGTAATATAAATTCAAAACTCGATTTTTATTTATATCTAATTTATTTCTTTGAACAAGCTACCTTGAAATTTCACACAGAGATTGTAATTATTATTTATTACGTATTTCAATTTTTATTAAAAAATATTGGTTTTGATTTTGCGAAACATCTAAGGATAAAACTTTTCATACAAGAATTTTTATTAAACAAATATTTCCTGATATCCTGAAGGATACATATATATTTAGAATGACCTATACAGAAAACTATCACAATTCACAATTTCCAGGGCATTTAAGTATGCGTTGCTAACTCACAACGCAAGACGCAAGAATTTCGTTTTTCAAACAATCTTCTAAAACTGTTCGACATATATATCGTCCAATAGGAATGCACCGGAAGTTGGTGGAAGCTCTCATTGTTCCTCGGTCCAGCTATCACAATTTTAATTTCTCCGTTCCTAACCTCTACGCTACCAGTTTAACCAGCTACCACGCTTCTCGAACATTAATCGAGCAAGTAGCTAAACTCTAGAGACCTCTACGCCTCACGGACATATGCTTAACTTAATGCTTGCTAGGCGTCCTATTATGTCTATATGCCTGTAACTACCTTTCACGTACACATACGTTATTTACGTGTGTCCGTTTATTTAATACCTATAGAGAAAAATGCGTGCGCGTGTGCATGAGGCCAAGGATAACGATAAGTATAGGAATGAACGCCAAGCTATGAGATAGAGAAAGATAAGTAGAAAAGTTCTCTTTGCGAATGGGAATAAAGGCATACGACAGAACGTGAGCGCTCACGCGCGCGCGCACGTTTTCCTACTTATATCTTTTTCTACCTACATTTTTCTCGATCCTCCATAGCTCGGTGGCCGCTCACTCACCTCGTGCAGAAGCACTATAGTGACCCGCGCACAATTGTGTACCTATATTGCATGCATCCAGCCCAAGCGTTGGAAAAAGAGCTTAGAGAGAGATAGAGGGATGGGGGGGGGGAAGAGGGAGAGAGAGAGCGAGACAAAAGTAGCGCGAGCGCGTGGAATGCAGCTGCTGCCAAAGGGCGATTCGAAGTAAACGATCTCTCGGCGCGCGGGGGCATGCATGCAGCGACGAGACGCCGACACGCAATATAAAAGTACGCTCGCGACTGGCGACAGTGTATATAGCGATATATATATATATTTTATATATATATATATACATTACGGTTTTATTGT
>UXGD01005843.1:0-13629 GCA_900474315.1 Torymus auratus
ATTATTGTCTCGCTCTTGTAAATTCTTGAAAATTTCACTCTTGTCTTGGTCTTGTCAGTCAATATGAAAAGTATTATTGTCTTGTCTTGAAATTCTTTATCATAGTGGAGTTACGCAGACGTGCGACAGTAAGCAAGTCAATCATAAGAAAAGGTCTCAAACCTAAATATCCAGGAAACACGAGGTCCACGCAAAAATGGAGTTACACAGATGTGCAACAAAAAGCAAGTCGATTATATAAAAAAGTCTTAAACCTAAATAGTCGAGGCACGCGAGGTCCACGTAGAAGAGGAAGGCACGCAAACGCGAAACAGTAAGCGACTATTTGGGTGTCAGACCTTTTTAAATGATTTAATGTTAAAGATATATTATTAAATTTAATAAACTTCAAAGTTATGGCACAAGTATAAATAAATGCGAAATTTGAAATTTGATTTTTCCCGCCATATATGTACCGTCAACCAGAGTCTACTTAATGCACCGTCGCTAGGCGGCGCAACCCATCCCTGTTACCTCACGTACCTAAGTAAGCCGGCCTGAGGGGATATGGGAGTCATCAACTACCGACGTTTATCGAGTTAATAAAGACGCCTTTGTGTGAGAGTTAATTTTTTATTCAATTAGTTATTGGTGATTATTTCGATAAATTATTACGATTAGAAAATCTCAAGTTGTTTTCAAGACACGACAAGATTCTTTAAATTCTTGACACCACAATATTGATATTATATCGGAAACTGTATATAAAGATTGTATCGATTATTGTCTTGAATATTGAGACAAGACAATACAATATCAAGATTAATCTTGCTACTTCGTGAAAATTTCCAATAACCCATTCGCTCTCAAAATCGCCTCACCAAGCACCCATACCACTCTGAACCTAAGCTAGAAAAAAAAGGTCATCTTTACAGCCGACCACACGCGGGAGCAGCCTAATAAGAAGCCGCAAGCCTCGTGCTCCCCGAGATAATGATAGGTCGCGCGTGGGCCACGCGCGCGCGAAGGTCGCGGTAATGATTTCCAGACTCCTCGCGCCCCATAAATCCTGCGCCCATTACGGGACAGATGTGTCGATAGCAAACCCCTTTCGTCGGCCAATTATTAAAAGGTGTCTGAGAGAGAGAACGAAACCGACGGCTCAACTAAACGCGCCGGGTGATATTTATTAAAAAGCCGTAAACCGAGCCCGGTGCACCAGTGACTCTCGCTTTTTTCATTTCTTTTCGGTGTATAGTGCCTTATACTCGAGGGCGGAGACGACGCGACGGCGCGGTATGCGCGCACTTGCACGCGAGAGACGATCTCCCGCGGCGCGCTCGAACTGAGTTATTCAAATACGTTATTTATAAGTGTCATTTGTCATGGCGTACGTCGCTGAAAATTAATGACAATGTGTTGATTGACCTCCAGGTATAAGAGAGCAAGAGAGAGACTTGGATTCATTATAAAAATATTTTTTATTAATGGTCGCGGCCGAGAGCTGGGCGCCGCCCTGTAAAGTGAAAGGTTCGAATACGTCGGTCGAAATTAAAAAGTTAATCGTCGGGGTTATACATGTAGTTTTAATTTACCATGGAGTAGTGGCTTGAAGGGGATATTCCTTTTCACTTTGAATGCCGCAAACATAATAGAAATGAGTGAGTTTCGATGGTATAATAATCGGAATTATGACAACGATAATAACGAACCAAAACGACCGAAAAATGAGTTATCTATGTTGATCAGCATCGCGACAAATGCACATTTGCTCAGCGATCAAATACCAAAACACCGCGCTTATCTTAATGGAACGCTCGATCGATAAGCTCTGTTAATATCTCCACCTCCTCCTAAAAACGACCCGATCGACCTCGGTTAGCCCCAAATTCATTCGCAAACACCCGGCATTGCTTCATTATCATACATCGAATTATATATACATTTAACATGTACACGGCCGTTTGGGGTTTGCGTGCAGCGGCAGGGCGAAAGTAATAACACCGCAGCGGAGCGGCGGCGGCGACTCTTGGCAAACACGCAATTACTCCTCGATCTCGCCGCTACCGCAGATTACCGTGAACGAATGGTCTTTTGCTCGTGCGGTTTTCTGCTGGGAGTACAATGATCTGGTTCGCCGCTCTTTTCCCCGGCCGTTTATTAAATTAACGGCGGTGTAGGTGATATACGCACTGTACGGTGTATGTATTTTTTTTAAACTTGTTAATGGATATTTTTGTAATGAGCTAACGAGGATGTTTTGGATTAAAGTTATTTTCGTCTCGGCTTTATTTTGGAAAATACATCACCTTAGAAGCGTATAATGTTGTTGACTTACAGAATAAACATTGTAAAATAAATAACTTACATTTCGATGTTTTATTATAAGTTCGCTATATATACTAAAAATATGTGTGAACATCTGCAAATTTTAAATTCGAATTACTGCTGTGCGGTGTATCAGACAATCCAATTTTGTTCAAAGTCTCTGTACTGTGATATCTAGTCCTCGAGGCTTTCGAATTGATTTCCCTCTTCAATTTCCAATTGTGCCAAGCCCTTCTGACTTCTCTCTTGACTTCGCCATTGGCAAAACAGTATAATGCTGCAACTATACAACCCTGAGAAAAATAGTTATCAACATGTTAATTTGAAGCGTTCATAAAGAAATAATATTTTTAGTGTTATAAAATGGAAAGCTTACTTGAAAAGAACATATGAGGCGAACAATGAGTAGGAAAACTATTTTCACTTGCTGATCCTCAATCCAAGGCCATATACCATAAAGGACATCGTAAGTTCCAAAAAGTGGTACCAGCATCAACGATGACTTGATCCATCTCCAGTAATGCATTCTCCTTTGAGTGGTGTAAGTGTTTCGCATCTTTATAAAGATTATTCTCACGTTCAGTATAAAGAAGCACAGATTGATCTAGGAATAGATTTAACATTTTCATTGACAATGAAGGTTGAAAAATTATTTAAAATAATTTGTCGAGTAAATGTCCATTTACCAAAACTATTAAGAGTATCGGAATGGCGACAATGTTAATTTTAATATCAAGATCAACCCAGCAGAAATTCGTTTGATCCGAGTACAGGTGAACAATGATCCATGGTATTATCACTATCAGAGGCAATCCTAAAAACCAAATCAATTGCCGATACATTTATACATAATCCAACGGATTATATGATACCTTACCCCAGCCAGCCAATATATGAGGTTTAATCGTGATATAATCTTTATAAGGTGCCCGTGAGATGAAACTGTAGAAGTACCAGCCTTCGATCAGCAGCCATGAGAATATAGTCAGCTCGAAATAATGGCCGAAAGTCATGAGAATTCTGCAAATTGCCGACTGTACCAGCAAAATAAAAGAAAAAATGCTTTCTCCATCATCAATTCATTCAAACTTCATTTTTATTAATGCCCATCAAACTTACGCTCTCATACGCTTTGCTAACCAATATCGTGTAGTATATCTTACAGCCGTAGAAGAAATTCTGAATGAGCGACATAAGCGATTGCAGCAGCATGGCGATGAACAAATTTATGTGAACCTTGACCCTAGTATCCTGCAGTTGCCTAAACCAATCATCCACAAAACTCATTACCTCAACCAATTACTCATTCCCCAGCCCTAATCTTAAACTACTCACGTAAAAGTAGCGAATATGGACAACGCGGATACCAGGAAGAGGATCGACAGCGCGTACCCGATCTGATCCAGGATCGAAAGCTTCTCGTGCCACCACTGAAACACCCATAACCATCATCATCATCATACTCTCTAACTCTATCCATACTCCACCTACATCAAAATACGAGTCATTCTCAGTATGAAAGGCCATGGTGAACAAGGAGATGATATCCCCGGATCGTGCTGCGAACGCCGGCGCCGCCTTGCCCCGCTGTATGAGCGAGCAGTCGCCGTAGCGAGCCTCGTGCCACTGGTGCGCGGTGATATTGCCCGACGCTATCGCCGTCGTGTTTGCCGAGCACCATCTGCTCATCGTCTCGTTCTGGTAGTCCTCGAGCGGACAAGGGATCTCGGCGAGACTAAGGCTCGATGTTACTGGCCAGCAGTAACTGCCGTCAAAGTCAGGTGGACAGCTTGAGGTCGTCTTGTTATCATCGTTCTGGAGGTCTGAGGATGAAGGAGTTTGTTAGGTACAAATGATGCAACTTTTTTTGAAATGGGAATATCTAACGTATGATGAAATTCTGCGTGTACTGCTAAAGACTGCAAAGGTTCAAGTAATTGG
Source organism: Torymus auratus (assembly GCA_900474315.1). Taxonomy (NCBI): domain Eukaryota; kingdom Metazoa; phylum Arthropoda; class Insecta; order Hymenoptera; family Torymidae; genus Torymus; species Torymus auratus. The sequence goes on from UXGD01005843.1 coordinate 4,249, forward strand.
TAGAAAATGACTTTATTTAGAAATAATTTATCTATTGTTTTAATACTATTTCAACTTTGTACACCGATAAAAATCAATCCTCAAATACATTCCCATTCCAGTAATAAACAAACATAACCATCAACGCCTTATTTGGTAAACGCAAGAAGCTTATACTTGTACTTACAATCTTCCAGCAGCTTGCGACACTTGTACTCTTCCTTGTTCGCGTACTCATTGTAAGTCTGCATCTCGGCGTAACAGAACACTTGAAACATTAAAGTCACAACTCTGTCTCTCTCTGGCCAGGTCACTTAGCGAAACAATTCCACACTTCGCACCGTCTCTCACGTCGTCACAAGAACCACAGAAGAAAAGATTTCGCTGCTCGGGCAAGCGGTGGACGCATTTCGTGTCTGTATATCGAGCGCGAAGCCGTTTCCAAATGTCACCACTCGAAATCTACAAGAGCAATTGCGCGCGATAAAGGGACAAAGTTTGATAGACGAGAGCGCGAGAGAGTATCGCGGCGCAGGCGCTCCGCGACTATTCCTTATCGTCCTACCAATACAATCGAATGTTATTGGATTTTTATGGAAACCGCACGATAACGTACTTTAACGCGCTTTTATCTGTCGCCCCCTCGCGATATATGTATATATATTATATTTGAATTCTCTCTGTGTTCAAGCTTCCTGTTACTTTCGTACGATTATATATATTTTATCCTCACAAAAGCGTCGCCTACTACTGCGTATAATATACTATTAAGCAACAATTTTTACGCAACGATCTCGGGGCAGCTGTTTTGTCAAACTAGTCACGTACAGCAACAATCGTTAATTAAATTATTCATATACACTCATTATTGATTCGAGACCCAATATTATGCGCACCGCACTTAATCAGTCTATATTCTCGTATAAGCTCTTAATCGGTCCAGTACCACCGGTTCCCTATCAAAACCACTCCTCATTTTTCCACTGCATACACACATACAGCTTCATTATGCAAGTCCCGTTGCCCTTCTCTGGCGGCGCACTCCGAATTGAAAATCCACTTCTGGCCTCCCCCACTCACTAATACACAGAGCCACCCCCTCGCATCTTACCGATCGAATAATAAATTCAGAGTGTGTGTATGGTGAATATATATCGAACGAGGAAAACGAGCGCATGGAAGTGATATATAGCACCTCAGGCGCCCGAGGGAAGAAGACAATGCGTTTCAAGCGCCAAAGGCGTGGGCATATATTGTACGCAGGCCGCGATAGCATCGCTTCATTTGCGCTCCGAGTGTGTATAGGAGAATTAGCCGCGCGTGCGGGCGTTTTGTTATAATGATAGTACAAGGAGGAGGACGACGACGATGATCGGGGTTTCCGGAGAAGGTGTCGGGTAATAATTGGGCCCTAAGAGCCGCTCGCGCGAGCCCGCTCAATATGCAAATGCTTAATGGATTCTGCGCACGCGCACGACGCGTCGACGGCTTTTTTTCGCGATTACGCAAATGTCCGCTTGTATGTTAATTACTCGAGAGACTGTATGTAACGCGAAATTCCCGACCCTCGCGCGTTATTAATAATCCCGCGTGCGTTTTTCCGGCAACTCTCTCCTATACTTGTTATTATTCAAATTACACGATTCCACCTTAGCTGATTACACATACACACACACTCGCAATAAAATTAATTCGCTCGCTTCTCTTATTTATACAGATTATTCTACAAGTCGCGTTCGCTCTCTCATCCGCAAAAATCTCGCCTCACACACACTGTGTATACGTATACGCACACCCGCCGCTCTAAATCACTCCGGCGCGACTCTACGCTGTGCCCCGCACAAATAATAATAATCGTAATGTCTCTTTCTAGCGCTCTCGAGCGATAAGGGATGAAACTTACGGCGCTGCGCGCGCTGTCGAAATAAATCTTGTAAACACCACTGCTTTTCAATGCGATACGCGCGCAAGCGAGCAAGGATTTGTACCTCGGTGGAAGTAATGCGCCAGCCGCGGTCTCTCTGCGCACGCGCGCGTATCTTGGCTATGCGTATGTATAGAGTGTATATGGGGGGAGACAGAGGCAGTAATGTCTTCGAGTGTTTAACCGATGATGATAAGGTGTATACGTCGTAATTAGCGGGCGAGTGAGTTTTCGTATATCGGCTATGCGTCGTTAATTTCTGTTAGAGAAAATGAGGTAATGATTTCGAGGAATTTGTTTTGATAAGTATAGTAGTCGGGGGAAATCAATTCTACTTGGAAGGTTTTAAGTAGATAATTTTACATCTTCCTTCTCGTATTTGTATTTTATTGGAACTGTGTGCGACACGAGGATTTACTTGATTTGTCATTTTATTAGATTTTAAAACCGTGCGATCTTCTCATATATTTTGCGTCAATAAATGAAACTTATTTTACTTCAATTGTTGTTATAACTTACTTACCTGCTTTGTGATATACCCGGGCAATCATATTCAAAATAAAGTTATATATAATATATAAAAATTGACGATGTTGAGAATGATAATAGCAAGATTAATCTTGATATTGTATTGTCTTGCCTCAATATTCAAGACAATAATCGATACAATATTTATATATATATAGTTTTCGATACAATATCAAGATTGTAATGTCAAGAATCTTGTCTTATCTTGAAAATAACTTAAAACTTTCTAACCGTAATAATTTGTCGAAATAATCATAGTAACGAGGATGTAACCTCCAATTGTTGAAGAAATAGAGAGAAAGAGAGAAACTATGATGAAAATGGGGAGGATTATCATCTGTAACGAAATTTTCGAGTGATCAGCGACGCGCTCAGGCGCTGCTATATCCCCTCGGTTCGGCTCACTTAGGTACGTGAGGACACAGAGAGAGCGTGCGCCGCCTAGCGGCGCTGCACGTCCCAGACTCTGGTCAGCGCATATATAGCGGGAAAAATCAAATTTCGGCATTTATTTATACTTGTGCCAAAATTTTATTGTTTTTGTATTAAACCTAGTAAATTTGTAGATTAAATAACGTTCAGTTAAATTAATCTTAAAATTCAGTAACACTTGTAACTTCAAAGTTTCTTAAATTTAAGGACATTTTTAACAATGAATAACTTAAAAAGGTCTGGAATCCAAATACCCGGATCTATGGAGATGTGCGACAGTGAACGAGTCAATTATTATAAAAACTTACGATTTCACGTCTTCGTGCCTTCCTCTTCTACATAAACGTCGTATCTCCCGGCTATTTGGGTTTAAGAATGTTTGAAACAATCAACTTGCTTACTGATGCATGTCTACGGAACTCTCTTTTTTGTGTGGACCTCGCGACCCCTGGCTATTTGGGTTTCAGAGTTTGTTTTAATAAGCAATTTGCTTACTGTTGCATGTCTGCGTAACTCCAATGTGAACAAGAATTTCAATACAAGCCGATAATACTTTTCATATTGACTGAAAAGACCAAAACAAGAGAGCAATTTTCAAGAATTTACAAGAGCAAGCAGCCCTAAACAATGACCTAAATGAAATAACAACCGAAAAAGTCCTCATCGTCGTCAAAATACCTTCCACCACATAAACATCTTGGCCTCTTCACACCGACGCTCGTCACGAGCGAACTGCAGTCCGCAAAATAATTGACAGGAGCTCGCGCCTCGGGCTACATTCAACATAGATACCATTTTAGCACCTATGGCACTAATTTCCGCGCAGCATCCTCGCTGACCTATGATTTCGAGGGATTTTATGACTCAATCGCCGTTTCTAGGATGGGCGTTGCAAACACACATTCATAAACATACATATATAGATACAGTTGCAGGATTTATTGTTGACCTCCTGGAACCGCAGTTATTCAATTTTAAACTGTAAGCCTGACAAGTGCGCGTATTGTGTCGGTGAGTCTAGGATGGTCGAGAGATACGCTAGGAAGGTTTTAGGGGTTTATTATGGCTACACAGGAGAGAGTTTGAGAGGCAGTTTAGCGGACGAGCCTCGCGCCTCTACTTTATGGCTAATAAGGTAATGACCGGGTTGTTAAATATATTTATTAGAGGCTAAATAAATATATAGGAGCACGAGCGCTCAGCTTTGTATATAATAACACGTATAGTGTAACACCTTTTAAAGTAGCAAAATAAAAGCAAAGTTTTCAAAATTAATATTTAAACCGAGACCGCGATATTAATTTTCTACATCAATCTACCTCACCGCGAACAAGTCCGACTCTCGCTTTCCCTCAGCTCCCCTTTTTCCATCAAGTGTATAACCGAGTGATGCCGTAACACACATACGTACATACAGCTATCCACGCTCTGTTTTTACGACGCTCATTAAATCAATACGCAGGCACGAATCCCTCGTTTCACCGCCGACAATCTAATTCGAACACGTGTTCTCGCGAAATTCACTTACATACATGTGCGGAGAGAGAAATACGGAACTCGCTCGCTCGCGAAGATTAACTTGCCCGCGCGCGTGTGTCCTATAGCGGAAATATCTCGCGGAGAGTATATATAAAGCGGGACACGCGGGCCGCCGGACGGTTAGGCGCCGCGTGGTGTAAGTACGGAGACAAAAGACGGCGCGCGATCGTGGACGATAAAACGCGCGCGCGGCTGCGCGGGATTTATATGTGTGGCGTAGAGTGAGGTAGGAGAAAGAAAGAGAGAGATATCTGTCTGAAATCGTGTAAAAGTGCAAGCGTGGTGTTGGGACTCAAGTACCTAGATTGCTTCGTTTTCGGGGCTGTACGTATATAAGATTGTCCGTGTTTATGTCACTTTGCGATGGTCTGAGAACCGTATAACAAAAAGCCACGATGCGGTATTACGTGAGGAGCGAAGGGTGTTCCACGAAAATATGATGAATACAATATATCAAATTTTAATTTTTTAAGAATTTCAGTGTTAGGATTGTTGTTATTTTTCAGAGACAAAGCATGTATACTAAAGACTGTGATTACTAAAATCAGATACATTCTAGAATGAACAAATGGCAAGTGTGCCGAACAAGTTATATACGAAATAAAGCGATAGTTAAGCCAAGTGTCTATACGAGCCCCGGTGTTATCGATAAAATCGATAGTTTTGGCAAATAATAACCTTATAAATTCAATAACTCACAAACAATCTCTGACACAATCGGGTCAAACCTCGGCTCCATTTACCAACCCTATACATACACGAACGCGAAGAAAAAAAAAACACCTCGCAATAATTTCATTACACCTCGACCCCCATTCACTGCAGGCGAACACTCGATTGATATGTATAGCAGCTGGTGAATTTTTTCCTGTTATTGTTAAATCATACACGGATATACACATTGAGCAACCGTCGCGCGCCACGCGCTCTCGTTACACACACACACAGACGCCGCGCGATAAGGAGGCTTGTTTTAAGGATCGCGCGAGATGCCCGCGAGGTTCCCATTGTCCGCGCGCCGCTCTAGCTGCGGATTAATCTAGATCGGAATTGCGCCTTTTATCGAATCTATACCGCCGGTGCTAGTATATAGCCAAGTATGCGGGGAACGCGCGTGTATAGTGCGCGAGCCGCGGGTGTAATAAGTGTGTATATCGTATCGCGTGCGAAATTCGAGAGTAGTTGGTGCAACACGCGCGCCGTAAGCGGCGATTAAACTTGAATTTGAGGTAATGCGTGTGCGCCGTGGATTGGGAGTGAATGGTCGAAAAATTGGGTTATTGATGATGATATCGAAAGGTGGGTGTTGCAAATGAACGATCTTAACTTGAAGTAAATGGGAAGTTTATTATGTAGGAAATTATAGTTTTCGTGTAAAATGGTTGGTGTTTTTAGGGAGAAAGGTAGGTTTATATAAGTACAAAATATTTGTTACTTGGTGTAGCTTGTAGAATTATAACAATAAGAGATATTTAATTTTCAATTCTGCAACGAAGTACTGTTTTATATAGGCAACATTTTCTTTTAAAAATGGGTTCACTTTAGGGAAAACAGCTATGTCGATAATGTCAGAATCCAATATAATTTCTTATATCATAAATTAACTTTATCCATATGTTTTCTAATTTAATTTAAAATAATTTAAAAACGAATTCCTCTCAATTTTTTCTAACCCTAAATCGCTAAAAACTAAAGCAACGCATTCTTACCTATATACAACGTTACAGCAACTCCGCCGGCGGGCCACAACAACGCGACTGCAAACCCTGCGGCGCAATAACACCCGCTCATGAGTCATCAAATGGAATTCACCGAAATCACTCGCGGCGGCGGCTACGAGCTCGCTCGCGATCAGCGACAGGCGAACAATAATTAATGCAATGTTACAAAGCGAATTCAGCAAAGAACCGAACGCTTATACTCGCGATACCAATACGTACGGTGCGTGATAATCGCCGAGGGAGAAAAGGAGGCTCCCTGTGGAGGCGGAAAGTGTATATCGCATAGCGAAAACAGGTTTTCCAGATTAACCTACACGTCGCCGCCGCCGCCGCCACGGTAACGGCGCGCGATCGATCCTTTGTAAAAGTCCGCAGCAATGCGGCCGCCGCTGTACGCGCGTGTGTGTGCCACCTGAAAATATATGAGACCGGTTGCCAATGATACAGAATCGATCATTGTCCTATTCTATTAAGCCATTGAACCCTTTTGACATTGTTTCTCGCAGGATGCACGAAAGTCTACTACTACTACACATACACAACAGGTTGCAAAATTTTCAATTCTCGCTCTTTTTCTCCCCCCTCGCGAATTTGAACGACGTTTGCATTGAATGCCCTTTTATTTGGAACAATCAAGTAACTAATTATGCCAATTGTTCGCCACGCCGCGGCCATACGTCTTGTGCGGCTGCGCGGCGACCTACATATATCGAAGGTGAAATATATTTCGGTATTTTTAAACACAATATATTGCTATTTCGAATTGTATGTATAAGCGCACCACGTGAGAAAAACGACGTCGAGAAGTCACATGTGGGAACAGGAAGAACTCGAGCAGCGCACGTGAGATCTTACGCGGTGTATCTTACACACTCGCGTATATAAGACATGCAAAGCTGCGCCGCCAACGCCGATTGTCACATGGATTTTCTCGCAAATTAATTTCTCGATTCCCCCCCTGCACCACCCGCCAAATAAACATCGTTGGGTAAGACATTATTGTCGGTGTGATAGCTTAACGCGTGTGTATTTATACGTGTATACCGTGCGCGCGCATCGATCGATCGGTTCTCGAATGAATAATTGCCGGCGCGTTGGGTTACGTCAGGCGAATGGCATCGTTGCTATAGGTATGTATGTATACGGAGGGAGAGACAGACCCGCAGCAGCGAAAACGCGGAGGTACGCGCATCGTAGAGATGCTTCTATAGGGTCCACGTGTATGTGTACGTGAAAGTCGAGCGATTTACATTTCGCGGGATTACATTGTGCACTTGCTGGCAGGTGACAGTAGGGAATTTATACGTTCGGATAGATCGGTTCGAACTTTTTTCTTCGAGCTTCGGGATGCATCTATATTCTCGAGGAGGCTGCAGCTGGTGCGTTTGAATTTTAGAAAGAGAACAATTTGATTTGCCGTAAAACAGTGGGCTCGATTTCACCTAGAAAGTCCGTACATTTTGCATATCTTATGTGTGTACATAAAATGCATATTTACATCGAATTTACGTAACGTTAACATACAAAATTCATTTAAATACCTCACTACCGCAACGTTCCGTATTTAATTCCAATTAGCACTCCGCCGAAAACGCAACACCAAACGGCACTACTCCCATTACCACCCGGCCTAATACCAACGCACTTCTTTATCAATTTACCCCCCAATTCCATTAGATATATCGCGCATTCTATACGAGCCGCGACCGACAAACGTTTAGACACAGATATCCCGGCATTTCCTAAACCGACAAACGCATATAATACACAGCCGCCAAATAAAACCAGCAATTATATATATCGGCTATACTCCAATGACCGCTGCCGCGGCTTATCTCTCTTTGCTCGGCATGCCGCGTGTACCGCCGATTTTCAAAGCGCCGCACTTGTTGCGCAACGCGCGTCTCCCCACATCTCGCGCCCCTCCCGCGACAACACTCGATTTATGGGCCATCGGTCTAGCGCGTATAGTGTGTCTACATTGGACTAATCTGGAAAACGCGCAAATTGCGAGGCGCTGTTGGAATGCGCGAGTTCGGTCCGCCGCCGCCTATTATTCGCGCGCAATGGAGGGGAACGTTAATATACGCGGAGTATAAGTGTGTAAGGTGACGCGCCGGCTGAGGTGTTTGTCGCGCGGTAAGTGATCTAAGAGGGCAAAAATGAACGTGTGGCGATTTTTTTGGCGCTTGGTTTGGGTTTATGATAGATCGGTAATGGACTTTAATAGCTTGGACGTGGTTAATCGATATAAATTATGTTTCAATATCGAATTAATGATGTGAGAGCAATCGACAATATATAGGATAATGCGTATACAACTATTAATCATAATCTAACACTTTATTATCGATCGTATGAACTTGCTTTTTGCAAAAAGTAAATTACGTACCACTCAATCGCAATTAAATTATTCAATATATGCACACCATAATAAATTCACTATACAATTCGTCAAACTATGTATAAACCTTGACTATCGAGCCCCAGTTCGATCCTCAAAAATCATACGCACTACACAATTTCCAAGAAATCTATACTCAACCGACACTTTCAACATTATCGTACACCTTCCACACCGCCACCTTGCACAAAAATCACGGGCCGCAGCTAATAGCCCCATTCAAATTAACCAACTCTCTCTCTCCCCTACTCTGAATCGATACCTTTTACGCGGCCGCGCTCCGCTTTTTTAGCGATACTCGTGCTCGCGAACGCCTAATGTATAATTGCCGGCGATTTCCATAAATCACTCGGGCGGCTGCTTTGCATTGAATTCGCGCGCGCGCGAGAGAGTCGCCTCGCGCTATCGTGCCCGGGAGATTAATTTCTCGCGGGCCCCTCCTCCCACGCCCCGAGTGTATTATCTTCGAGGGGACCCGGAGGGGCCGTGAGGAGCGTCGGTGTGATGGTTGTGGTGGGTGTATATGGAGCGTTACCGTGTAGAGAAGTTTGGGTGATTGCAGAGTATATTTTGTAGTGTAAATTCTGTGTTTAAAGGGTTTGTAAAATTAATTTTATCTACAATATTGGTATGATTAAATGAAGCAACAACAATTTAATAATGCTCTTAACAATTTTTAGGACTGCTGATATAGCAAGATTAATCTTGGTATTGTATTGTCTTGCCCCAATGTTCAAGACAATAATCGATACAATATTTATATACAGTTTTCGATATAATATCAAGATTTTGGTGACAAGAATGTCAAGAATCTTGTCTTGTCTTATAAACTTCGGTAGTTGCTGATGACCATC
>UXGD01005844.1:0-13622 GCA_900474315.1 Torymus auratus
GTCAGGTGCAATACAAAATTCTCGTATACCTAACTACAAAATGAACATTAAACGATTCTACTTGAAGAAATGATAATTTACAAGGTCTAACCATACTCGGACATTTCTATTTATTTTTCAAAAAACTACTTTATTTTCGAATTTTTTGACATTTCCTTCACAATCATCAATTATTTGTTTAGCCACTCTGCAAACAACGGTATTGTTTTTATTCGTTCCCTTTGCAACGGCTCCAATATATCACGAACCCTTCGGCATCCTCCCTTACATAAACTCGAATACTCGAGACTATAAGTAACGCTATCTGGGTTGGATTTGAATATCAAGCACCTGTATATCGATTCGAGGGATGAAATCTAGGCTATGAATTTAAGGGAAATGGAGGGTAACCGTACACCCTGACTACTCAAACTTGTTGACATTACCGACTACTTACACAAAGTCCATCAAAGAACCAGCTTCACTCTAAGATCTACGTTAAAATCTAAATTAAAAAACTTCGGTCAATCCGTTCACGAAAACTCCCATCCACAATTACAACACCCATAACAAAAACGAATATTACTTTACTCGCTCGAAACCATCGTCCCACATTTACAGAGAGACTATGGCAAGTGGGCAAAGTAAAACGCGTAACCCTAATCGCTCGCAATTTGAAGAATCAGCGCAGGAGGAGCCTCAGCTAAAGCCGTAAAAAGAAAACAAGCTTCACAGTCCCACTTTCGTAATGCAAAAAGTCCGCGCCGCGAGCGCTCGCTCTTTCTCTTTCTTTCTCGCATACCCCATATACCTATACGAAAGGCGCATCGGGGCGGGCTAATCTCGCGTCCGGATAGGCCGAACAAATAAATCCCCGCGGCGCGCGGGGCTAACGGTCCCCTATCACGCGAGAGCGGCCGCTTCCCGAGAAATCGACGCCTGCACGCGCGCGTATATAGCTAGGTATATATGTATTATACGTATATGTACGCGTGTATGTATATATACCGGCGCGGGAAACGTATGGGCGTCCCGTGCCGCGTTGTCCTTGCGAGGTGCAATAAAGCACACACAGGGTTGGCATGTGGCACACGACTACGGCTTTTCATCCGTGTGTTTGTACATGTGTGTGTGTACATACATGTATCGTTCGATTGCTTATTTCACACTCTCTATGTGATGTGTTGCAGTTCGTTTACAACATGATGGTGTGCAGCAAGAGCCACAACAACAAACCCATCGAGGAGTTCGTCCTGGTTTCGCCGGCGCCCGTCGACACTGCCGCCAAGCTTTCCAACATCTACATGAAGCTCTCGGAGAAGGAGAAGGAGCGGGCTAAGGATCTGATAGCTGCGGGTAAACGGCTAAGCGATATTTCAATTTTTCAAAAGATATTTTTAGACGGGATAAAAGTGTGCGCGCTTAGTTTGTAATGTGGGGGATTAGCAATTTTAATGATGATCATGGAATTGTAATAACGTATGATAATACACCGACTTAGCGAGTGAACAGCATAAATAACTACAAGCTATATAGTTGGATGGTTCTGTGTGTATATGTTATTGCCTTTGTTACGTGTTACCGAAGTCCTTGGAATTAACTTATTCAACCCTGTTTATGCGATTCGAAAACCTTTAGTAAAAAAAGAGATACTTTGTCAATAGACAGGTCATAAATTCTTAACACGTTCACGACTACGGCATAAAATTTCCAGAACGCCTTGTATATACTCGTAGGAAGGCTCTAGATTTATAATTAAACAAAACGATATAAATTTCGTTTGCAACTTTTAACACAGATCTAGAGGAATTTATGTGCTAGGTATACATTATTTTTCTTAACACAGTAATAATTTTCATTTCTATACCAAACAGGCAAACAGTGCGAGGCAATGGCTACGGAACTCCTGGCACTAGCGGCTGGCGCGGACTCGGCCGGCCGCATCCTCACGTCGATGGACCGTCGTAACGTGGAATTTCTCGACGTGCTCATCGAGAACGAGCAGAAGGAGGTGATCGCTCACACGGTAGTGCAGCGTTACCTTCAGGAACTCTGGCGTGGTAGCCTCAACTGGAACACCTTTCGCACGATGCTCCTCTTCATCGTCTTCGTCATCTGCCCGCCGGTCTGGATGATATTCGCCTTACCGCTCGGGCACAAGTACAACAACGTCCCCATCATCAAGTTCATGGCATATCTCACCTCACACATTTACCTCATGGTGTTCCTCACACTTGTCGGCATTCTGCCAGTTTACACGGTAAGGCGTGTGTAATGATTTGTTTATGGTGATCTGTGGATGTGTGTGTTTATAGGTTGTTCATTCACCATGTCTATATAAGGGGAACGTGTCAGTAACGTGATAAGTTAATTGCATTTGTTCTTGGATTTTTTATGAGTTTGTGGCGTTTAATATAAATTAGATGAAGTCGGATTTCAGAAATTTAAAATAGAGTGGATTCAAAATACAAGTACGGAAAATGGGTTTACAATACTCGTTTAACATTGGTGTTAGTTTGCAGAATGTCTGTAAAAAACTTCCGACCATTATTTCATAAGATATGCGCGTATAAGCTAAATACTGACAATATGACTGACATGATTTCGCAGGTGAACCGTAGCCCTTTGACGCCGTACTGGTACGAGTGGTGCCTGCTGGTAATGCTATCAGGTCTCCTGCTCTTCGAGCTGACCAATCCCAGCGATAAGAGCGGCCTCGGCTGGATCAAGCTGGCCGTGCTTCTCTTTGGCATCTTCGGGGTGGCCTTCCACCTGCTTGGCTACTTCAACATCGTCGGCGGCGAGAACTACGCCACCCTGCTCTACCTCAGGAACCAATTGTTCGCCCTGAGCTTCCTTCTCGCCTGTGTGCAGATCCTGGACTTCCTGTCGTTTCACCATCTCTTCGGTCCCTGGGCCATCATCATCGGCAACCTCATGAAGGATCTTGCCAGGTTTCTCGCTGTCCTCGCCATCTTCGTGTTCGGCTTCTCCATGCACTTCGTCGCCCTCAATCAGGCTTTCAAGGAGGACTCGAAGAACCGAAGCTCGAATAAAAATAAGCCTTTCTCGGATGGTAAGTGTAGCCAAGGGTTTTCACTGAGCCGTATACTTTTGGTTTACCTTTCGATGTGTAATTTTTTTTAGAGTTAAGCTTCATTATTTGGTGTTTTATACCATGTAAATTTGATGATTAGGCAATATACTGCTGATTATAATTGTAAATTAATTATGAATAGGCGATTTTTTTTTTCTTTTATTTTGTTTTCTTGGTGAGACGTAAGAGGTTTATGTGTTTTCTAATTTTAGATGTTATTCTTATTTATGAAGCTACATAGTCAATGTTCTTGAGATTAATTATTTGTAAAAAATTATTGTAAAAAATTTTAATTATGCGGGTGGTTGAAAAGCTTTCTATGTTACTTGCTGGTGTTTTTGATTAGCAAATTTTTCGACGACTCACATGGAGAGTTTTTCAATTTTTTGACATAATTTTTTGTTATTTTACAAAATTTTTTTTGTTTACTTCTTGTCGAATTAATGGATTTGACATTACCTATATTTATTTTTGATGTACCAGAAATTTTTTCTCATCAATGAATTTTATGAAAAAAATTTTCCATTTTTTTTATTTTTAAAATTTTTACCCCTACCATTTTTTAACAATTTTGCAAATTTCTTTTGTTTTTTGAACTAAAGCGTCGAATAATCCGAAGAAGCCCAAGCGTCCAGGTAACTGTATCTAAAATATTAGCAATTAAGATAGGAGATAAGAATGATTTTCAACCACCCTCTAGTTTAGCCTTAGCTGAAGCTCGAATCCAAAAATAGCTTTTATGCGAGAGAATATTTTAGCATCGCGTCTATTATTATGCCCATAAAACAATAATGGACGACTAACAATGTAGATGCATATAAGATACTTGTAAATACGTTACTCCTTTAGCAGCTCTACCGCATATATATAAAGACAAAAGACATACCAAAGTATATACATAGTACATTATAGTAAGTTACGCAATATATATACGACCAAATAAGAATCTCATGGTGCATTGCTCGATGTCAGAAATGGTGGTGGCGCAAAATTTAACCGAATGGGAAATGATTGAGATTGAGACGAATATACCGCCACCGCCGGTGCCGCACCGTCGCTTCGGCCGCTACAAGAAAAAGAACGAATGTTGCGACGAAAGCACCCGAGATTGTAAGTCCTGTCCTCGGCCGGCAGAACCAACCATTTATAACCTTCTTTGTTATTCGTGCAGTGTTTTATGAGAACCACCAAAAAATATATATGAGAGTGAGAAAAAGAATAAGAGAGATAGATGGGAGTTGCGTGTCATGCAGCCGACACTTTACATGAAATGTGGTTCTCGCTTTCAAGCTCGTCGATGTCGTGTGTCCTGTCCCGCATCTATATATATACGAATTTACAATTGCATTTTGGCCGATTATTGTGTTCAGTCCGCCAGCCCGTGCGTTCTACATAAATATATATGTGTGTTGCGTCTGCGCTGTTGCCTGCCCAATAACCACATTGACCAAGAGACCGATGTCCATCCAGTTTTTTCCACCTTTTTTACATGGGATTGCAGCTATTTTGATTTTTTCAAGCTCGTCTGGAGGTTGAGTATACGGAAATGGAATTCGAAAGGCATTCGATATTATTAATATTTTTAAACATTTTATACATAAAAAAAGATCGCCACATATCAGAATTTTCGTAATGGTATTTGTTCGATAGCTATAAAATATTTTGAAAAATGGTTGTCAAGTGTTCGAGTGTTTCGTTGAAAATATTCTGTAAAATTTTGGTAATTTGAATTAAAAAATTCAAACATGAGTAAGCCACTTTTGAAGATTTGAAAATGGACAAATCTAGCTAAAGATTAATCTCAATCTTGTTAGTAAATGAAGGGTCCACAGGAGAGGAGGATTGTCAATTGAAAATTTTAAGTTATTTTTATAGTGTTTTATACTCCTATGTATGTGCTAATTGACACTAACTTAGTAGACTATTTTTAAAAAAGGTGTGAAAAATATTAAAAAAGTACTATATCTGAAACATGACCTGCTAGCATCAATTAGCACATATATAAGAATATAAAAATAACTAAAAATTTTGAAATAATAATCCTCATTTTTCCAGAGGACCCTTCAAATAATAAGTCCTTGAGAATTTTTTTTAATATTTAATTTAATAAATATATCGTCTACATCTTGGTCAACATTATCACATGTGTTCCACAATTTTTTAGAGACGTTCAAGCTAGTTAAGAAACAAAGCCCAAAAAATATTACATGAAAAAAGTGGTTTTTGTTTCTCCGCAGTTATAAATTATTCAAAAAATCATTAATTTATATTTTCTTAATGAAATGGAAAAAAGTACCTATTTGCGATTTTAATTTTTTTTCAGAAGTAAAAAAGCCTTTCGGATTTGCATTTCTCCAGCAGCCGTGCGATCCTAGAGTCGTGCAATTTTTTTCAATCCCATAGCGCTTTCGTTGCAGCGCTGCAAAACTTTATCTCTATATATGTGTTCACACGCAGCTAAAAACGCGTGCCGCTGAAAAGCGCAACGTGTTCGTCCACCGTCCCGCTTGTCGCGCAGAGGTGGGTGTTTTTTCTGCAAGTGCATGTCTCCTTTTTTGTCTTGACTGGACCACAATCGCGTACCGATGTTTTTTGATTTTTTCTGTGCTCTACGCCACGAAGAGAAACGGCATCGAACAATAAAAAAAAAAACTAAACAATAAAGAAGACAGTGGAAGAAGGACCAGTAGACGCCGAAGAGTGACCCGAAAATTTTTTCCCACAAAAACAGCTTTGCCACTTGTTAGACGTGCAAAGCAGCGGAAAGTTCGCACGTTAGTGAGCACGGCGAATGTATGTGTGTGTGTGTGTTGCCATGCATCGCTGCCAAGTCAAATCTTGTGCCAATGGGAATGTCCACCTTTTATAAAAATCAATCTCAATTAATAATTTGAACACCCAAAGTGCACGGGAAAATGCAAGCCACGACGAAGAACTCGCGTAAGGGAATTCTTAGTGTGGAATATACCGTGAGAATGAAAGATGCAAATGCATTCGGTGAAGGCATGCTTTACGAGCATCCTATTGATACATGAGAGCAACAATTACAAACTGCAAACAAACAAAATTTTACCAAATTCGAGCAATAAAATAAACGCATGCCCACTCCCCACAAATGTGCGTTTCGAAGCATGAAGCATGGCAATATATAACCAATTTTCCATTCTGCATACATACGTGCATATTAACTCGTTATGTCAATGACAGTTTAATTGTGTTGCGCGCAGCCTCGTTTACATCACCCCGCATAGTTCAGAAACTCTTCTTCCCCACTTAGATAATAACCCATTAGTGCAACCATCTCCCACTTGCCGCCGCCGCAGCCGCCAGCTTTACCTGTGAGAAGCCTGCCAGCAGCTGCTTGCGATAGATAACAAAAAAGAGAGATAGAGAGAGTGCGCAGCCATGCTTTGACAGTGTGAGAGTGTGAGAGAAATGAAAAGAGAAACTAGAGAGCCGTTGGGACGGCGCTGGTTGCAGTGAAAATGAATCCGGTGCTCGCGTTCGAGTACCTCTTCTTCGCCGTCTTTGGCCAGACGACCCACAGCGAGCTCAAGGTCGAGCAGAATCAACCCGAGTGGACATCCAGTCTCTTCAAGCTGGCCTTCGGCGTCTACATGTTGGTGTCCGTGGTCGTGCTCATCAATCTCCTCATCGCCATGATGAGCGACACCTATCAGAGGATCCAGGCCCAGTCGGACATTGAGTGGAAGTATGGACTTAGTAAACTTATACGTAATATGCACAGGTAAGACAATTTTACAATTTTCCCTATGTGCTTATATATTAGTAAAGTTATAACGAAGTCATCGTACGCTGTCGTACTGGAATGACTCGCATGGTGTCCATATGTAGGTTCTTCATTGTTCCTACATGATTTCCACAGAGTTACCATATGTGGATCAGGGGCAGCGTTTCGTAATTTTCCGTATTTCTCGGTACGGAGTAAGCAGGACAAAAGCTAGTTTTTTAAAGCAATATGGGTCATTAGGTACGTTCTTGTTTTCTTATATTTTAAAAAATAGATAAATGCCAAGGTACATCCATATTATTAAGAAGGACTTCCAGACTGGATTTCTAAACCATCAACTTATGATAGTATGGACTTATGATAGTATATACCCAGGTAGGGCTGCACGATATAGCAAGATTAATCTTGATATTGTATTGTCCTGCCTCAATATACAAGACAACAATCGATACAATATTTTTACACAGTTTTCGATACAATATCAAAATTGTGGTGACAAGAATGTAAAGAATTTTTCTAGTCTTGAAAATAACATCATTTTCTAGTCGCAATAATTTATCGAAATAATCATAATAACTATTTAAATGAAAACAATTATTTAACTCTGACACAAAGACTCAATAAACTTCGGTAGTTACTGATGACCATCTACTGACGCTCCTATATCCTCTCAGGCCGGTTTATTTAGGCAGGTGAGGCCACTGGGCGGGGGTGCACCGTCTAGCGGCAGCGCGCGAACTAGACTGGCCGGCGGCACATATATGGGGTGAAAAATCAAATTTCAAATTTGGCATTTATTTATACTTGGATCGAAATTTTATTGTTTTTATATGTGTAACCTTATGTATTTGTATATATTAAATTACGTTCAGTTAGATTATTCTTGAAATTCACTAAAATTTTTAACTTAAAAGTTGCTTAAATTTAAAGACATTTTTAACAGTGAATCATTTAAAAAGATTTGAAGCCTAGGTAAATACCCCAGGGGTCCGAAGTCCTCGCCAAAAAGGGAGCTACGGAGACGTGCGATCGTGAACGAATCAATTATTTAAAAAACTCATAACCGAAATAGTCGTGGGGTGCGTTGTCCATGCCAAAAAAGAAGTTACGGAGACGTGCGACGATAAGCGAGTCGATTATTTCAAAACTTCTTAAACCCAAGCAGCTGGGGTGATGAGGAATAATATGATCAAGAATCTCAAAACAAGACCATAATATTTTTCATATAGAATGAAAAGACCAAGACAAGACAAAAATTTTCAAGAATTTATAAGAGCGAGACCAATGCAATCCTTCTATTTTAAAAGATGATAATGTAGATTCATATCGCTAAAAAAACAAGAATATATCTAATAACCTTTGTTGGTATATAAAACTAGTTTTTGTCTTGCTTACTCCATACCCAGGAAAAATTCGAAAAATACGAAACACCGTCCTTGTATGTGGTGATCATATGGTAATTATGTGGGTATCAAATAGTATAATCGTGGGAAGGAGGGCACATTTCAATTGTATAGAGATCCTGAGATTACCATATGGGAACTGTACGATGACCATATCAAAACTATAAGGAACTGTGTGGGAACAATGTCAGATTTATGTAAGAACTATATGATAATTATGAGAAAATCATGTAGAATCTACGTCAATACCATATCGACTGCTAAGCGGAATAAGGCACTATCTTGACGAGCGTTCGAAGAAGGTATTAATTCGGCAGTTGCTCAAAGAAGGGGCTAACTCAGCACGATCATGGAGAAGGTGTTGTCTCGGCGCGCTCTCGAAGAAAAGACTAAATCAGCGCATGCTTGTAGAAGGTGCTATCTCAGTGCGCGTTCGAAGAAGCTGCTGGCTCAGCGCAATCTAGAATAGCTGGTCAAGCGAGTGTCCATACGTGTTCCTAACCTCTTTCGCAATGCTGTGACACTACGTCTATGACTGTAACAGTTATGTTTCCCTCTGATTTTATCTTCATTTGCTCATAACTACGCTCCTAGGCTCCTAATCTTCATTATCAAGCACTCAAATATTCGTGAGTTTTTTCACTATAACCCCGCCAAGTTTGAGCAAACTCGAAGCCGTCAGTGTTTTACAATTTAGAACGAAAGAGAAAAATGTGTCATTTCCCATAAGCCCTGTGTTAAATGTATAAAAATTAAAATGTTTGTAACTTCTTCCGCGAGCTCCCAGAGATCATCAAAATTTAACAGAGTCATTTTTAAACTAAAATCTATCTATCTGCCAAATTTCCGATTTGTTTAAGGCGTTACCGGTAGTACTCCCTTAAATAAAATACTTTTTCTACCAAATCAACACCTCTCAGAATCATACAAAAATTATAGATTATTGTTTGATACTGATTTTGGAAGAGTTCTAAAAAATTTTGATCTTTGACAAGCCATTTACTTTAAACATATCAACATAAAAGAACGTGTTGTTACATACTGCTATAACAACATCTCGTTAACCCTTAATAATATACTTATGCAATTGAGTTAATAAATTTTATTCGATAAATTAATGAGAATTATATTTGTATCATCGAATTATACACGATATAAATGATACAATATATAAGTTGATATGATAAGTTATTAATTTATTATTATTAATTAATAATTAATATTAATCAAAGATGAAAATTTTTATATAATTAAATAGAAATATTCAAATACAATTTATTAACTTAACTGCACATGTGTCCTAATATGTAGAAAGATAATTCTACTTATCCCACCGTAAAATTCCGTGGAATTTTTTAAATTTTACCTGGACGACGTCGCATGTTTAATGCTAATGATATACGTTGTTATAGCAGCATGTAACAACATGATTTTATATGTTGGTATGTTTAAAGTGGATGATTTACAAAAATGAAAATTTTTTACAACTATACCAAAATCAGTATCAATCATCTATAACTTAGGCGTGCTTCTGCGAGAAGTACTGCTTTGGAAAACAAAGTTTTTTTATTAAAAAAGAGCGTAGGGCCACTAAAAAAATAAAAAAAATAAAAAAAAATACGTCTGAGATACCACCTTCTTCGAGGGCGCGCCGGGATAGCAGATTATACAAGCACGCATTGAGTTAACACTTTATTCAGGCGCATGACGAGCTATCACCTTCTTCTAGCGGCGCTGCGTTAACCCCTTCTTCGAGCGCTCACCGACATAGCACCTTGTTCCGCTCAGCCATCGATATAGTTTTATCAATAATAGAGTATGTGATGTTCTTATTTGTATGGGTAATTTATTCGACTCTAGTCAATTTTGTCACGATAATTTTTCGGACTTTTTAATAAAAGTACTATAGTAAATCCTACGAAACTTAAATTTTTTAAGAAAACATTTTATTTTTTAGTAACCAAAAAAAAAATCTTTTTTGAATGTTATTAATGTATTACTTTGATGTTAACTGTATTTCAATGTTCAATAAAATATGACACCAATGACATATCCTACATCATTTACCTTGACTTCACAACGCAATCCCTTAAAAAAAGATTTTTAAAGCAAAAATTTTGTCGGAAAAAATGTTTTTGAAATTTTGACAACGGAAGAAGCACGCGCACATGCCTCGCACTCATCAATCATGCCTTCCAAAAATCCACGAGCACTCGGCTTTGATCCGTTTTCCAGAACGACGACCGCACCCTCACCGCTGAACCTCTTCACTACCTGGATCGTCTACTTCATCAAGCAGTGCAAACAGCGCACGGCGAGCAAAAAGCGCCCATCTCTCGTGCACATGATGGGCCTGCAAAGAGCCGGACGCATGTCACCTCGCTCGAAAATGGGGGCCAAGTGGCTGTCCAAAGTGAAAAAGGGCCAAGTCCGGCCGAACAAGGATAGCGTTACATTGTCCGTAGTACACCTCAGTCCACTGGGCAGCCAGCTGTCCTTCAACAGTGCCACCAGGATCGAGAACGTGGTCGACTGGGACGCCATCAGGAAGAAGTATCTGGCGCTAACGGGCAACGAGCCGGAAAAGGAGCCCGAGAAAGAGGAGAAAGATAACGAGGATGATCACGAGGCTGATGGTCCATCGAATAACGGAAACGGCGGCAATAATAACTTCGGAGGCCAGTCCACCGGACAGTCCGCCAATCCGCCGATCTAGTCTTAGTTGTTTATAGAGCGCGGGGCAATGTTCTTGTCACTTATATCACTACATACTGCGTGCGTAGTCGAATAGATGTATATCGAACTGCTGTGTAGGTAACGAGAAAAGTTCGTAGGCTGACGCGTCGAGCTTTTGTCGGAAAGCTTGATACATTTTTAGAAGATTAAGAGAAGATTGAAGGAAATCGTGCAACTCAACTTCCCTGAGACATTTATAAAATTAGAGAGTAAGTAAGCTTTGACATGGAAGAGAATTTATTGTTAATGGGAATGATAAGACTGTGTTTTAGAAGGAGAAGGCTATGCACTTTTCCCAGCGATTGTTTCTTGTTCATGCGAATGCGAGCCACTGATTGATTCAAAATTATCCTTTGATCATTATGAACCAAAATCTGTTTCCGCATGTATTTCTCGATCATGCGCCATTGCTACATGTGCCACATCATTACATCATCTTTCTCACGACGATGCTTGATTATATCCATTATTTTTATATTGGTGTGCAGTTCACTATGAAATAAGTTACTCAACTTAGTTTTATATACGAGGTAAATCTTTTAATAAGAATGGATCAAACTAACTCAAAGTAATTTCTTTCTTAGTGCAGTCATGCAAAATGTTTCGAGCGATAGGAGGCATTATGATTTTTCAATGGCAATCTAAACATTATAATCGTGCAAACATAATCACATGCGTGCATGAATGCAGCGGGTTTGAATTTGTATGATATCAAATCGGCAAGTGGTTTAGAAAGATGAATGAGAATCGTTAGGTGATGGGTATTGTTCATTCGAGAAAAAACACATAATACACCTTTCATTGCGTCGGATCCGTTCTGCTAATACATTCTAGATAATAGAGCTGTTCGTTTGTCATTGTATGTGAAAATGTTTTTAATTATAAGTTTATTAATTTAGATATTCACTCCATTTCTTTCTCAGCATGACGTTACTTGCATTTTCAGGAGAATGCATAACAACTTTTTTCAATACATGTTCTTATTTTCTTCTTATTTATTCACCTGTTATCGATACATTACCTACGACGTACATGTGAATGTTTTGTTTTTGTCGGAACCGCGATACCCGTTATTACCACAGGAACAACCGCGGCAGAACAAAACGATCTCTTTATCCAAAGGCATGTAAAACGGAATATTCACGCGGACGCCAATCACGCATATTATTAAAGATAGAAGGCATAAGACTCGTTGACGTTGCAGTTGTCATGTGGCCGCTCCAGTCCAGTGAGCTGCTATTCTTCGCGATCTTCGGTCAAACAACCCACGAAAATTTTCGTGTGGTCGCGCGCGAAAGGCAGGCCACCTGGACCGTCGTCTTCTTCAAGCTGGCCTTCGGCATTTACATGCTGGTGTCGGTGATCGTGCTCATCAATCTACTCATCGCCATGATGAGCGACACGTACCAGAGGATTCAGGCGCAGTCAGACATTGAGTGGAAGTACGGCCTGAGCAAGCTCATCCGGAACATGCACAGGTGCGAGACACAGTAGAGTGTGTAGATGAGTAATAGCGTTGTTGTGAATGAAAGTATGGGTGTGGATAATGCCAAGACAGTATATATTTTTTATAGCGTACCGATTATTTCAAAATTTAGACTGCGATTAGGATTTTTTATATGAAAATTTTTTTATTTTTAGTAAAAAAGTAACTGTTATATTATGCATAAAAAACATTCGAAACTTTTATCTAATGTTATTCTACGAATGGTACCATAATTTATTTCAAAATATAAGATTTGGCATTATCAATTATTTAGAAAAGAAGATCCGTAGACGTAAACGTTATCTGATTCATTAGCTCACATAGAATTGCTTCCTCAATGTAGAATAGCTGCTGCATACCATGATGTCAGATAATAGAAGTAGAACATTCATAAACTTTGAGTTGTCGATGCGAATTTGGCACAAGTGTGGGTTTGACAATCACACTTTTGCGAGAATCATTTTTCGCATGTATATCGAACATTATTTTTCACCATACCCTGTCCGAAAGTGCGACTTTCGCTCCCGGCTCAAAATCGCAAATGTGGTATTTTCGGTCCGAGTATGGTGAAAAATAGTATAAGCTCCACGGGAGTAAAATTGGCCAGTCCATATCTCGTGTTTGTTTATACGAGATAAGGACTGTCCAAGTTTTTTCCTCCCTAAGTGCGTAATATACTATTTTAACACGGCGTGCGCAAAATGCCGTTTTCCGGCGCGCTTGCGAAGACAAGCGTGCGCAAAGTATCCACTTTGCGCACGGAGTGTGAAAATAAAAATTAACAAAACACTGTAATTTTTTTTATTTTTTATCTGACTTCAATTTGGAAGGTCTCATTTTGTTCCATTTGCAATTTCAAAGCTAGGTACCGTTATGAAAAAAAAAATTATCAATACCGGTAATGCTACATCAGATTGTTCAAACAAACCACGTAAAATTACGACCAATTATTCACCAAAAACTTATTAATTCTCATAAACAAACTGATGCAGCTTAGCTGGTATTGATAATTTTTTAATTTTCATAGCGGTATCTTGCTGTGAAATTGCAAATGGAACAAAATGAGACCTTCCAAATTAAAGTCAGATAAAAAATAAACAAGATTACAGTGTTTTGTTAATTATTTTTTTTAGATGGCGATATCTTATTTATTAATAATTAAATTTGATT
>UXGD01005845.1:0-13622 GCA_900474315.1 Torymus auratus
TCCCGGCGCCCGATCGCGAATGTTGTATTTTCGGCCTCACTAGACAAAAAAATCGTATACTAACCATGGGAGCAAATGAAGAATGCCTCAGATCGCATGTTTGTCACCCGCGCCGAAGGCGCAATTTACATGCGATCTGGGACATTCTTTACTTTTGCTCCCTAGGTGTGTAATATACTATTTTTTAAATAAAAATTACTTTAAAAATGTTCACCGAGTATAGCTGACTAGTTTGTTTTAACCGAAAACTTGATGAATAATGATGTAACTTCTTGAAATTTAAACTATATGTTTTTAACAAGATTAAGATTTAAATATCTTCTCGCATATCTTTTAAATTTGAGAAAGGCTATACCTACATAGAAGTCGAGTTATTATCGATGTTTTAGCGTGGGCGGTATAGGCGAGGTAATTTTATGCATTTTTGTGGGTAAAAATCTAAATTGCGTAATACGTTCTAGACTTCAATGGATGAATATAAAACATTTATAGTTACCAGTCTGGAATATCTGTTATGCTGAAATTTGCTGATATATCGATAACAGGATTCCTCATTACAACAGCTTTAAACATATTCTGAAATAAAGATTTCATTTATTTGGGAAATACTACGTAAAATATTATTGAAGTAAATGTCTTTTCTATGATTTTTAAAATAATTAATATAACTTATACATCGATTTTTCCAGGTTTTCATAAACTTTTAATATCTATCTATGTACGTATAACTAGTTAATCCAAAGGCGAGTATGACAGACATGTAAGTCAACACTAGGTATTATTTAGAAAATTTTGCTTACTGGATGTTGGCCACTGAGATGAGCAGCCAACAAACCGCCATGCGAGCCGCCAACCACGGTGACTTTTTCAGGATTTAACCAAGGGTATTTTTTTAATGTTGTTTCTATTGCTGTTACACAATCAAGGACATCCGATTCACCAACTTTTCCCAAAATGTATTCAATATTATCTCCACCCATTCCAGATGAACCACGATAGTTTATACGTAAAATGCCAAAACCTTAATAGAAAGTATATATATATATATATATTTAAAATATTATTATTAATTTTTCAGAGTAATTCTAATTTAAGCTATTATATAGTATTACCGAGAAGAGCAAAAACAGCGTGACTTAAAGTAAACTCATTACTAAATGTAGAATGAGGTCCTCCGTGAAGTATCACGATTAGCGGTGTTGATTTTTCAGGACCAGTCTTCTTGCCAAAGTATGTAAAATTGAAATCATCTATAAAAAGTTGTTGGCATACATTTATTTTATTTAGGTTGATGGGCAATAGAATATTTTATATATAACTTTTTTATATCGACTCTGTATTTTTTAGGCGTAATAATATTTTATTTTTCAAATAAAGTTTTATTTGAAAAATAACATATTACTAACTAGATTTTACCCAATCTTAAGAGCGTTTTTCATTGTCAAAAATCGATAAAGCCAGAGCCGCAAGGCCTATGTCTTGAAAAAGTGGAGTTATCGACATTTTTAATGCTATTTTTTGAAACTCGTCAAAAATACTTGAAATGTCAATCATTTAGTCTAAGAAAGTTTTAGTTAGCGTTTCAAACATGAAAACAAACCTGGAGAAAATAAGAGTTCATTTGCTTGTTTCAGAGTCTAATAATATTGATGCAGCCCAAAATTATACCAATTCTAAGTTAAACAACAGAAATGCGTTCATAAATTGCAAAAATTTGTAGGTCTCTATTGAGTATAATATTTTAAGTCATTTTCGTTACCCAACTTAGATCTCGAGTAACTTTTTACAGTTCAGTTTCATGTTATATTTTGAAACATTAGTCGAAACTACTGAATGATCGACGTTTAGAGTACAGAACATTTTTAATAAGTGAATTTAGATCGTCCGAATGTGGCTTTTCCGATTTTTTTAATATTTAAAAACACAAAGATTTGAAGCAGAATCCATGATATCTGTAAGTCTATCGCTTTATTTGGAATATTGTTTTATAATACTAATAAATAAATATTTTAGAACTCAAATTTGCAAGTTCGTTAGAATATATAACGTTATACTTACTAACGGTTTCATTAGAGTATGAGAAAAATTCTGTTTCATACATTAAAGATTCTTGCTCGGGTATACAACGTGAATTTGAACAGTTCAATAAATGAATGTTTCCAATATCTAAAGAAGACGAATCGAATTTGCCAATAAGCAATTGTGAAGGCAATAAAAGAGAAGATCTCTCAAAAGTTAAATAGTTTTTTTTTGTATCTAAGATTGTTAAGCTACTATCATCAGAATTTTCGATTTCCGTCATTGCTCTTGTTTCTGTACAACATAACCGAAGAATTAGTCTATGACTTCTATTTTGTAATTAAATAAAGGCTTTTAATTTTACAGATTTACCAAGATTTACGACGTAAGATTTCATATTTGCAGGTTGAGGTGTACTGAAGAATACATATTTTGAATCATCGCTCCAACAGCGTTCTGGAAGATTTTGATTAAAGAGCCCATAGAACTTTTTATTTTTATCAATGAGTATGTGTGATTTGACTTTATCAACTATAATTTCAGGCTAAATAACCAAAAATAAAGATTATGCAGTTATAATTATATTAAATTAATGTTTATCAATTAATAAAAATATTCATAAGGAACCTACTGTTTCTGTTACATTCCACTTTATTTGCATTAGCCTATGAACATGATGGTGAGGAGGACTGAGTTTTCGTTCTAACCAAACAAGATATTTTCCATCTGGGCTAAATCGCGGTGATCTACAAGATAAGCCTTCTGCTGTGAGTTTACCTATCCGTAAAATAGTAAAACAATTACTAAGTTATATTATTTCTTATTTTTTATTTTAATTGTGCAATTTATTACGAAATTCTGATCCTTTTAAGTGAAAGATATATGATTCTCTGTTGGTACAAAATATCAGGCCAAGGTATCGTGCATAAAGTTTATAAGCAACACCAACGATGTCGCTACCATTCGGAGCCCAAGTCACTTGCGATGGAAAATATTCATCCGGAATGGTGTCTACAGGCACTATGATATCTTCTTTGATGTTTAAGACAATTACAACAGATCTATGTTTGCCGACTAACTGTTCGCCCCAATCTGGTTTATAAATATATTCGGTACCCTATTATAGAAATATATTAGTATTATAGATTTACTTAAGAGAAGTTATGAAAGTATTGGAAGATAATAATTTTAGTAACTATATGAAATTCCTGTAAAAAAATTGACCAGCCGAGCTGATCAACGAAAATTTGTTCAACAGTTTTTGGCTAGTTTCTTAAGCTAATATCCTTTAGATAAGAACTAACGAGAAAACCGACAATAGCCTATCATTTTAGTAAGAAAGTACACGAGCGCATTGTGTAAATTGTAACATCGTGATTTAGCACAGGTAGGGTAACGACCAAAGTTAATTGAAAATTTATACCTAGATTTAATACTCAAACAATAAGTTATATCATTAGTCCTTTTGAACTGTTGACTACTAATCAGTTAAAAATGAAAATAAAAATCATTGAAATAAAAGCTATATAGATTAAATACCTTTGAAGGTTCTTCTTCATCGCTAGTTTTATTAGTATCACATTTCGGTTTCTGTTTATAAAAAGGTTCAGTCTTGGGTAATTTCTTTTCAGCTATGTACAATAAACGATTATTGTCAGGCGACCATTCAAATGCACTGAAAGTAGCTAATAAAATAAGTTTGATGAAATGTTAACAGAATATTATTACAATATTGTATAAAAAAGAATATTTGTTTAATTCCTACGGCCCGAATAGACTTCTCCATGGACATCAAAAGCTGATAAGTCGTAGGACTTGCAAAGATGTTGCTGATCCCAGATTTCTATGAATTGCTTTGTTTTTCCTTCTACTGTAAGTTCTCTCAAAATCGCTGTTAATGTTTCATCTTCGGATATAGCCGTCGAAATTCTTAATTAAAATAAATATATTTAAATGTAACCGTCACACCAAAGTTCTTGAGAATTCATGACGAAATCTTAAAATATATGTGTATTAATACGCACTCAGAACTAACATCTGAAGGAAAGCTTCGCAGAAGAGGTTGGAGGTTTGTATCCAAACTGTAGACGCGAGTAAACTTTTGTTTTTTACAGCGCTCCAAATTTCTTTGAGCCCAATGACTTGTAATCGTTAGATCATTTTTAGGTCCAGAAATAATCCTTGCAGATGTCAACTTTGGATTTTGAGCTAATTCTTTGTATAATTCTAAAATTTTATCAATCTGCGAAAAATAATAAAAATTATCGTTTCTAAATCCTGAAAAAAGGAACAATATGGTGTTGGATTATTCAGCTACAAAGCGAGTATACGAGGAACTAAAGATATTTCTTCAATAGTGCGTTTTTTAATCATAACTAGATAGACTAGAAAATGTCGTTAAAAGAAAATGTAGATAAATAATAATTATTGCAGTTTATACCACTTTAACCTTAAAATCATAACTTTAATATGATTATTCGGCTGTCGAGGTATAGAATACGGTTCGAAACTGGTGCGTAAGAAGATTTTTACCTCATGTGACTTTTCGCATTCGCTCTTCTCGTGAAAAAAACGTCACATGAGCTAAACCCATATCGAAATGTACTATTACGACCCCATGCATCGAAATAGTAGTTTTCGATATAAGTGCGGAAGGGTTGATTCTAGCACGAGTGTAGAATCATCTTTCATACACTTCAAATTTTTCGATACAGGGGCGTAAAAGCGATTTTAAAAATATGCGTCTGAAGTTTGCATCGTTGGAATGCAACGAAATAATTTTTTACGATTGATTAAAGTTATTAAACAATGAAAATTTTATCTAAACCTTTGTTTTAAAGTTATTTTATACTATATAAATCACTAAATCTACACGCAAAATCAATATTATTTAGCATAAACACGAAGTAAAATAAATGATTTTTTATTTCGTAGCACTCCAACATTGCAAAATTCAGACCCATTTAAAAATTTGCAGAATATGCACTTCATGCCCACCGATTTATAAACTCTTTTTTCAAGCCTCTTACAAATCAGTGCATACATACACATTATACTCGCACAATATACAATATTAAAACCGCACATTTCGTCGGGTGGGAAGAAAAAGGTGCCATTTCGGTTCGGCGCGTAAAAGGGTGCGATCTCAGCTCGACGCGTAAGAGGTGCCATTTCAGCTCGGCGCGGAAAAGGTGCGATCTCGTCTCGGCGCGTAAGAAGGTGCGATTTTGGCTCGGCGCGTATGAAGGTGCCATCTCGCGCAATTCGATTTTTCATTGACGTTATTACGTTAAGAACCGGTGCAGAATTTAAACAAATCTCTTCAAGATTTCTTTTGTGATATAAATAGCTAATCTAATGTAATACCATTATGTTGGCAATCTAGATTATAAATTGCAAGGCGTATTCATCCACAATAACATCGATGAAAAATCAACTC
This sequence comes from Torymus auratus, assembly GCA_900474315.1. Taxonomy (NCBI): domain Eukaryota; kingdom Metazoa; phylum Arthropoda; class Insecta; order Hymenoptera; family Torymidae; genus Torymus; species Torymus auratus. The sequence goes on from UXGD01005845.1 coordinate 5,459, forward strand.
GCGCAAGATGGCACCTTCTTACGCCCCGAGCTGAAATGGCACCTTCTTACGCGCAAACCGAGATCGCACCTTTTTACGCACCGGGCCGAGATGGCACCTTTTTCTTCCTACCCTACGATTTGTAAATGTGTTTTTAGACAAATTTTAAGTATAAATTTCACTATTAAGATAATATTTTAAGTAAGATAAGCAGGTTTATCCTCGCAAAAGATGAAAGTTAATTGGAAAAATAGTTAGTATAGGAAATAATTTTATCAATAATTAAGTTCTGAAATTTTTATTCAAGAAAATTTGTTATTGATTTTCTTAATATAAACCTAATGGTACCCACCTGAGTAGATGACATGGTTCTTTGCAGCTGAAATCTTCTTCGAGCTGCTAGTATTAAATTAAATGTATTTTCAAATACTCCTCTGTACCACTTGATAATAGAAACTTTTATCTGCAAATCTTTAAAAAAAGAACGAATCAAAATCATATTCTATTACTTACTGTTAACTTCAAATATTTAAAAAAGTATTGCGTTGTTTTTGTTTATATAGAATTCTTTATAAACACTGTTAATCAATAACTATAGTTAACTATTAATCGAAATCAATAGAATGTTTTTACATTCGTGATTTTGACAGAACTATAGTCTTCTCCAAGCGCGCTTCGCGCACCGTAATTTTTGGTAAAACTTTGCATCATTTTTGTTTTCAGAACCTAGCAACCCATTGCTACCACCAACCAAATCACGAATAAACTGGCGTCACAACAAATCTATCATTTTTTAAATATAGGAATAAATAAAACATTTTTGCTAGATAAATAAATCGTGCACAATTGTTTCGAAGTTGAAATTGATAATTGCATAAAATATAATTATATCATAGTAAGGAAAATTGTCTTAATGGAGATCTATGGGCTACGGAAGCAAGTTGCGCAGTCGTTTATTACTTTGCCAATTAAGATATATCCCCATTAATGTCTATACTTAAGAGTTAATATTAGTGTTGTATAACGATTAGAATTTAAATTTCGGTCATTGCGATAATAAATAAGTTTAATTTTCGGGTATATTGAAAAACCATTTCTAAATCACGCACGTCTATGTTAATACTCTCAATTATAAATAAAAAAACTGTTGAGTAAACTTGTATTGAAAAAATAATAATGGGTATAAACTATTTATATATTCGGTTTCCTGTTTCAGTCATGTAGCAGTACATGACGTACCTACTTGAAAAATTTTTAATTTTCTTCGGGGTAGTAGGCGCACTTTTTACTGTCTCTTCTATATTGACTGTCACTTTGGAAGTTATTTATGATACCAACACGAGAAAAAAGATTATAAAAGTAAGAAAGCTATTAATGTTTTAGAAAGTCACAAGCGATCAAAAATATTGCATAGGAAAATGGTTATAAATTTAGTAATTTTTAATTCGTTTTTAGTAAAAATTAGTATATTACACACCTAAAGAGTAAAAGTAAATAATGTCCCAGATGGCATGTAAATGACAAACATGCGATCTGAGGTATTCTTTATTTCCTCCCATGGTGCGTTTACGATTTTTTTGCCTAGCGACCCTTGCGGAAAAAACTCTCAAAAATACACTGAAAATACCTCAAAATAATACCCAAGTAATACTGAAGTAACATTGAGAGTAACACTCAAAACCCACTCTCGATTCAGTATCTATACTCAATTCAGTGTAACCTCCTAATTGAGCGTTTAATCTCCATTGAGTGTCAATTTGAGTATCAGACTCAAGTGAAGAGTGCATCACCCTTCAATTGAGTACCCAATTGAGTGTTACCCCCAGGTTTAGAGTAACACTCAATTTAAGACCCAATGATTCAATTTTAATCTCTTAATATGAAATTTCCTGTGAACATATATTTTTCTGTGACCATATATTTGCGCTTTTAAAATGCATATAGGTTAAAGCACGATATTATAAATAAGTGAAATTAGTGAAAAAAAAGGTTGGGATTGGAACCCGGGCCTGCGCTGCGTATGAACCGCGCGCCTAATCGACTGAGCCACAGAGGTATAGAGGAACACTAAAAATATCACTTGACTTCAGTCTTATAATTTCAAGTTTCAGTGTGTATTTTAACTGTTGAGTATCAACTCCCAAATTTGAGTTTATTCTCTTTACAGTTGAGTATTTTAAGTGTATACTCTTAAGGAGACGCCGAAGTCAATGTATTTTTAACGGACGAAAATTTTTTTCCCGAATAAACGCTGGAATGTTGATTTAAAAAATATTGAAATTTACGGTTTCACATGTATGTTTGAAATATTAAGTATGAACACCCAATTTTGAGTGTACACACTTAAAAAATGGGAGTGTACACTCAATATTGAGAGTTAACACCGGAATATTAGTGTCTACCCTCGAATTTTGGGAGTTTACACTGAAAACTGAGTTTCTACACTCAAATTTGGTAAACGTCCAAAAAATGACAGTTTTTTCCACAAGGGGACGCTGAAAATACAGCATTCGCGATCGGGCGCCGTGAGCAAAACATTTACCTGTGTGTAAGTCCGATGTTAAAAAAAGAGATATAGTATATAATAGTAATAAAACAAAAAATAGAAATGTATATATATATGTAAAAATCTCATCAAAGTTGCGACAAAACCCGAAATCTTGAGTTGAAATATTTTTTTCGAGCACAGCTTCGACGCCCGGGTTTTCTTGTTTATTATAATATATAAAATGAAAATCCGCAGTTGAGAAATTTTTGAGCGTCGGAAAGTCAAAGTCGCGACGCTGCCGATTCATGCGATTCCTGTATTTTTATGCCTTTTCGACGTTCAACTTGAAACCCTTGTAACTTTTGAAGGAATCAACATTTTTTAATTTTTTAAAAAAGGAATTGAAGCTCTTTTTCTATAGTTTTAATTTCTTTTTTGAAACTTAGAGTAGATCAACCCTGGGATAAATTGCTGAGGTTTGAAGAGAAGGGCTTTTTTTGACATTTTCGTAAAAAGTAAGAAGTTGCTCTAGAATTTGCTCTTTTCAAATCGTGATTTCGGGTTTTATCACAACTTTGATGAGATTTGCACATATATATGGCTGTATAAAAAATTGATCTAGTAAATTAAAAGAAGTAAAATTATCTCCATAACATTTTCAAAATGCCCTATATAAAAGGATTTTGGAATCTTTTTCTCTAAATATTGTAAGAATTGGAATTGGTACTGCAGTTTATATAGCACTGTCAAATACTGCGAATGAAATTTTAATATTTTTTATCATATACTACATAAAATTATAAAATAAATATTATTCTAAATAAAAAATAAGGCGTTATAAATTATTTGGCATGTAATTATGTGCAACTATAAAAAAGTATTACTTATAAGTAGACTTGTTGAATAACATTATAATTTTCATTGATTTAATTAGTTTCTAATGTTTTTAAAATACTTTAAAACTATTAAATAATTAAGATTCTATGTATTCTTTATTACATAGCTTGCTTTGTCTCATTATAAAGCAAACATTTTTTAATCATTCGGATCTCCGTTTGTATTGTGTAATGTTGACGCCAAGCAGGCGACCGTAAGTATATTTTTAATCGGAAGTCGATCCCAACTCGATCACGGGCCGATCTTGACACAGTCTATAGCCCCTATCCTATAATGAGCTGTACTAGAACATTTAAAGGGGTCACATAAAGTTATGTTTTTGAGAAATATAAATTAAGGACAATCGTTATAAAAAGCAATGTATAAACATTGATCATTTAAGAACAATTGAACAATTATGAATGTTTTTGATTCTAGGCAATGCAGGTGTAAATATTGTATATACACAATTGTACACAATAGTAAGCATTATAAAATGCATAGAATCTAAATTAATGAAATCTTACTGAAAATATTAATTCTGGAGAAATTTGAACAATCGGACTTTATTGAAATTGATAATACAATCTTAGAGGGCGATGTTTTTAAAAAACGGATTTCATTTTTAAAAACCAAAACGTTCGCATTTCTTTATTAAAATTAGTTGCTTTTATTTGAATTCCATGAATTTAACAATTAAATTTATTACAGAAGACCTATTTAAAATTTGTTATTAACAGATTAATCACTACGTGTTGATTCCAAATACATGCGATTTTTTTTTAATACTTTACTCAAAATTTTATAAAGTTAAGGTTCAAATTGAATAAGTTTAAAAAGACATTCTTCACTTGTAATCAGGCAAATGAATAATTCTCATTAAATTTTTAAATAGTTTAAAAATTATTAAAAGTATTAAAACTATGAAAGTTTAGTACTTCTAGTATTAAACGTACCCCGTACTTAACGTAAGTTATTAATGATATTTCTAAAATGCTTTCATTTTTGGAAGTCGGAACAATATTTGACCAAATGAAAATTTTATTTTTAAGGAATCATCTCTTTTATTGTTGAGGGTTGCGTTTCTGTATAACCTAATGAATATCTATAATGAACATTATTGAAGAAATTTATATATAATTAAGTACAAACATTAAAGGGCGTTAAGAGGTGTCATTTCTCATCGCCCCTAAATGTCGTCTATTCAACGGGTATTGCATTTAATACTATGCTGCCAAAGATCAACCGTGGCTACAAGACAGGGCGTATGAGACATATAGTTACTTTTTCGGAGCGCTGATTGCCAATAGCTAGGCTCGATCCAAGATCATCGATCAGTCTGCCGCTAATTTTCGCGGCGACTAATTGGTCTTCCCCTTTCTCCCCATACTTCCCAGTTATTTATGAGATCTTCGACCCCTTGCTTTAACCCTTTAGTCCTATAGTTACAACTAATAGCTGTATATTACAATAAATCCAATTTTTGATAACCGTGCTTTATCAAAAAAATGTTGTGAATCCTTAGAATAGTTCAGTGCAGTTTGAAAGTGCGTCGTTAGTTTGAAATTGTTTTATCAATACTGTTGAAGATTTTATACATATAAGGAGTAAGTATATAATATAAATAACTACTAAATATAAAAAGAATTTTCATGCACGAAAAATGTGAAATTTATCAAAAATTATTTTGATTCTAGATTATTGTTTTCGTAAATAATGTTCAGAACTATTGAGATACATGTATAGTTATTATTATAATACGCATTAATGGGTTTTTGATTATTTCATTATTTTATAATGGTTATTCTTAATTTGCCATTTTTCTGAAAAAAATGTAAGAATATAGATAAATCTTACATAATGCATACAAATAACAATAGGCTATGATTGATATAAGGTAATATTTATAGACATACTTTGGTACTGAAAATAATCAATTTTCAAACCTTAATTACAGAAAAATACTTCTTAAATAAAAAAATGGTAAAGGGCCTTTCGGCTTAAAAGTTAATTTTCTTTCGGATTATGAATAGCGAATGCAATAATTTTTTAGACAATACACGCCTTCTAAATTGTATATTGAACAAGTTCTCGAGAAATTATTAATTATATATGAACAATGAATTAACAATATTTGAGTTATTTTAATTTTTGTGAGATCTCACATTAATTGTACGTTAAAAATTATGAATAAAAATCGAATTTATTAAATTAATAAATATTGTGGATAATAACGTTTAGACCACATATTTGCGATATTACCATATATAATATAGTAGTTTTCAACACGGGTGTAGAAGTAGATTATTTAGCTATAAATATTCTCGCTTCACTCGAGTGAAAAACGTCACATGAGATAAATAATCTACTTACGTACTACTTAATCTCGAACCGTATTTTATACCAGGAACACCGAAAAACATATCAAAGTTGTGAATTTTAGGTTATGGAGTGGTATAAAAGTACTTTAATAATTGTTTGTATAATATATTGCATTTTGTTTACTTCATTATTACGGGTGGAGATACTTTATCAGACTGGTAAACTTTTAGGTATTCATGTTTTTAGAAACTATGTTGGTAGAAGACAAGCCATAAATCTTGGCCACGAAATATTCGATAATTTCTGTATAACAAAATTGTTTTTCGTGAAAACTTATTTAGATGCATACGAGCAATTTTACGGGAAATCTCAAACAACTAAGTACTAAAAATAACTAAACATTTTTTGAGGGGTACACTTACTAGACCAGGTTTTTGTAGTTCCGTATACCATCCTGAATACAAACAAAAATCGCAAACACGGTGGATTAAGTGGTAAGCTTTTATACCGAAAGTAACTTTATTTTTTTTAAATGCTTAAAAACAAACTCCTTTAAACATGCATCATTTCGCATATATATTTCAAAGGAAAAAATATGGCTACAGTATTCGAGCTTTTATTTGTTTTTTTAACAGAATGAAAAAATGTTGATTTTTACAAAAATTACGTAATCTCAAAAATAAGCATATAATACACTAATTTTTGAAAATGCATCGAAAAATGGACAGAACCTGCTATTTTTAATTTTACAGCATTTGGTGTATTTTACGCTCATATTTGAATTTATAAGGTAATTCGAGGTAATTCGAACAGTAATCTTATTGGGCTACTTTTCTATTTCTCGTCCTCCACTTATCAGAACGCATAATCAATGACAGCAGCTTCAAAATATAAAACATATACTTTATAAATCGTTTTAAATTGTTTGAAAATGATCACTCCCTTTTTATGTGACTTGCTTTCAACGAGTCACGCGTCTTATAAGGTCAAAAAAGCAAGTATTTCGCTTGCAGCCGAAATATAAGTTTAAAAATAACTTTTTCTTAATATTCGTATGGAAGAAAAGATTAAAAAATGTTGTTGTTATAAGTAAAATACTTTTGTGCCTACAATTGACCTAATTCGTCGCGAACACACTTTCTCGATCCCACTTTACGGTAAAGTTTAATTAGACATATAAGTAGGTAGAAAATGTCAAATGTGAACATGGCTTTTAAATTATTTTAAAATTTTTTCATTTTCATTTTTCATTTTCATGTATTTAAAAGAGAATCCATTCCAAAAGTAGTTGTATTAGCTACACACGCTAAGGGTACACTTATTCAGTTTTTTATTTAGCTCTTCGCAAGACTAATTTAATTTTTTTAAGTAACCGGATATGTTGCCATATAGAAGGAGATGAATTGCACTTTAATATATATATATGCATTTTTGTCGATTTTGCCTTGAAGAGTAAATCACTTTTTTGGATTCAATTGGTCGCAGGTTCTCGAGTTATTGTATATTTCAGGATAGTCCAGAGAACCAAACAAGATCTTGTCTCGTAGATGTGCCTCTCAAAATAATTTTTATTTATTTTTTTTATGGATATGGTCGCTTCTCGAATAGGCATGTCCCATTCCTGACTCTTGTGTGTCACATTTCCACGGCTGAGAGGAAGAAAGCGCTATCTCGGCGCGAGTGGCTTAGAAGGGGCTATCTCGGTGCGAGCTCCGAAGAAGGCGCTATCTCGGCGCGAGCAGCAAGAAGGCGCTATCTCGGCGTAAGCAGCCAAGAAGGCGCTATCTCGGCGCGTGCTCCGAAAAATTGCTATCTCGGCAGCTGAGGTAGCGCCTTTTTTTGGAGCTCACGCCAAGATAGCGCCTTCTTCGCTACTGCCCCGAGATAGCGCCTTCTTCGGAGCTCGCGCCGAGATAGCACCTTTTTCGCTGCTCACGCCGAGATAGCGCTTTCTTCCTCTCAGCCGTCGATTTGTGATTCACATTTGTAATGGTATTTTTGTCCTTTTAAGCCATTTATTTTAAACATTTTACCAGGCAGATTTATTGAAATTTGCTTTTAATGTTAATAGTTTTCATATTATTTGATCTGACTCGTTTTGAATTTACAATAAGGTACATGAAAACTGATTAGAATTATTTTTTAAAGAATTACCCATTTAAAAATTAACCATTTTGATAAAAGATAGGTATCTCCCCTTTCATGTTTGTTTAACTAAAAATCGTTCGTAGTTAAGTGAATTATGTTGATAAAATTTTGGACAACTGACAAACAAGGTCTGAATTTTCGATTTATTTACCGACGTTTCGGGAATATCAGTTACTCACCTCTTTAGGGCATTAACGTCGAATAGTACATTACGATACGTGTGACTTAAGTGGCCCATTACTGCACGGCGTGAAGTTAGCGCCCGAGCGCAGCGAGGGCGATAATTCACGTCGTGTAGTGAGCCACTTGAGTCATAAGTATCGTATACTATTTTATAGCACGATACCTAAG
>UXGD01005846.1:0-13621 GCA_900474315.1 Torymus auratus
ATTTAACGTGCATTCTTATGGAGAGAATTGAAATTTCATGTTTTTGTGTAAGAATAAATCTTGTAGCAGGATTAATATCGATCCCATCGTTATCAAAATTTGACATCTTTTCTGTTTATTCTTAATAATTATACCTCCGAAATTTCAACTCTATTAGAAGATTAATTTGATAGTTATCGTTATATAAATGACGGAGGTAACGGTGAATTTCTTGCCGAAGTATTAAATAACAAAACAAGTCAAGTTTTTTGGCTACTTTCTAAACATATATTATATGAAATGAATTTTGAAGATTCTCTTAAGTATATCATAATAAAAAAATTATACTCGATCAAATTTGATTGTTTGGTCAATAATTTCATTTTTTGATTGCTTCTATAGATGTTTTTCTATGATTGCTGATTTGAGTCATGAGTTATAAGAGAAATCCCTTAATTACATTATCTCAATTTCTGCATGAAAATATTTATAAGAAAATCTACAAATAACATTCAGTTAGAGCGACCACCAACTCAAAAAAAAAAAAAAAAAAATTTTGTGCTACATTTCTAGGACAAGGATTTTCTTGTTCTATGGGACATATAATATACGAAAAAAGCCATGTATCAACGAAATTAATCTCGATACACCGATACACTGTTTTTTCAGCTATTTTTAGTGTACGTATATGAAAAAAAAATATCAAAAAAACGGAAAAATGTATCAAAAACATATCATTTTTTATATATTACAAAGTAATTAGTTTCGCTTCCGGTGAAAATTGAGTAGAAGAATAGAGCTTTATTTAGTACAAGTCCAGTTTCAATTGGTAGTTATGGAATAATGTTTCTCGGGGCTCGAGAAAGTATAAAAAAGCATCCGAAAGGTGTTCCTTCAAAAAAGATTTTGACCAGTTGTGAGGCCGCCTAAGGTTGTAATGTTTAATGTTACGTACGCCATTATCTATAGTATGGAAATCTAGTTTTAATGTAGAATAAGAGATCGTTCGGAGCTCGTGTAAATAACAAAATCTATTTTTTTACGGGGTTTAACGATGAACAGAAAACTCGAGCACTGAAAAACTTTTTTCCAAAACATCAAATTGAAACCGGTCTTATGGCAAATATATGGCAAATATTTTCCATTTCACACTAATCTCGAATCCCGAGAAACTTTTTTCCATAACTATCAATTGAAACTGGACTTGTACTGAATAAAGCTCTATTCTTCTACTCAATTTTCACCGTAAGCGAAACTGATTACTTTGTAATATACAAAGAATGATATGTTTTTGATACATTTTTCTGTTTTTTTAATATTTTTTTTTTCATATACGCACACTAAAAATGGCTGAAAAAAACAGTGTGCCGAGATCGATTTCATTGGTACATGGCTTTTGTCATATATATTATATGTCCCATATAAGAAGAAAATCCTTGTCCCAGAGATGTAGCACAAATTTTTTTTTGAGTTGGTGGTCGCTCTAACTGAATGTTTTTTGTAGATTTCCTCTTATATGTGTTGAAAACTATGCAGGAATCTTCACAGGAATCCATTTAAAATAGCAAAGTGACTCTTCTGAAAATGCGCGCGATGCAACTGACTTGATTCAACTACTGCAACTACTTTATTCCATTTCGAAATATATTTAACAATCTATTTTAAATTGCCATACTTTGAAATAGTAAATTTTGAGTGTTTTTTTGGACGTTCATTTTATTGATTGTGGTAAAATTAATACAATTAATATACCTTACAAAAAGTATAATACGAAATTTACGGAAAATATCTTTGTTATTTTCCAAGGGAAATTCCGAATTATATTTTTCAATTAAAATACAATATTCTTTTTAGGAGGAGAAAAAGAGTCTGAAGGAACGACTGCAGGCCATCCAAGAAGTAACGCAAACGGTGCAAAATTCGATCGGTTATATAGCAAGTCTTTGTGAGAAGGTGAAGAATTTATTCAACTTCACCATCCCTTACCTCAGCTATCTTGCGATGTTGTTGACGATCCTCGGTATAACAGTCCTTTACTTCATTCCCGTGCGCTATTTAATACTTGCCTGGGGAGTCAATAAATTCGCTAGAAAAATCTTCAGGCCTCACACGGTGCCCAACAACGAATTACTGGATCTCATATCTAGGGTCCCGGATGACGAGGAGTTACTTAATTATAGGTATTAAGCTTGAAATATTTAGTTCATTGATATAATCAACCATATTACTGGGTGCTTGTGGTTAATGACACATAGTTATTGTTATCTCATATAAACTAGACTACAGCTAATCTTTTCTTAACTTTCAAGTAGTGCTATTAGATAAATATCTGAGTTTTTTCATAATATATACCTTTTAAGATGACTATATTTTCTCTGCTTTTTTGCGCTAAAACATTTAGAATCATTTGGGTATTTAAATTGAAATTTCATACTATTAATATCTTAATTAAAATTTACTTGATATAATTTTGCACGTAGTTCGACCTTTATACACTGAATTTCACAGCTTTGCCTTCAACTACACAGCAACTTTGACTAAATTCAAATCACGTTTATTCACGATAGAACGTGTAAGGATTTTACTATCGCATTGACTGACTTACTTAAGTTTGATTAGATATTGGAATGTATTTAACCTGATGATTATTTTAAAAGATAGTTCGAATGAAAAAAAGATTGAATTGGTTTTAATTTATAGTGCAATAAAAGGAGGATTTGCATATTAAAAGTATTTGTTTTTTAAGTGAGATTCGCTTATATTATCGATATAATAATCAGCCTCGTTTATAAAATCAATTACATTATCCCATTACTCAATCTTATTTAGTTGTAGAATAAACCGTTGAGATGTATAACTGCATTATAAATTTTCAAATACAATAACACTTTACCTTAGTATATGTCATATGGTACCGCAAATATTAATTTTCTTTAGCTGTTGTATAAATAGAGGATAACTAGATACATCTTAACAGATCTATATTTTATTGAGAAAACTAACCATCTGATATTTTCAGGGAGCTGAAGCCCGTGCCGACTGCAGACTGCGAGAGCCGGGGTGCAGGCTCTGCGTCCGGTGCGAGTGGATCGAACGCGGGCGGCGCCACCGCTACTCGCCGCGAGATGCGCAAACGGCACAAAGCGGCCGCGTAGCAGCAGTATGTCCCGCGGCCTGACGTCGCGGGCCTCAGGGCGCAAGGCGTTCTCAAGCGGTCTCTGCTGCGCCAGAAATTTGAGTACCTGCGCCAGCGAATGAGCTCCGCTGAGAAGCCAGATGTGCCTGACGTAGACTGATGATGAGGATGATGATGATGATGATGTGCGAGGAAGCGAGAGACGAATGAGAGTGACGATCTCGACAGACACCATGAACGAACCATTGCAAAAAAAGAAATACGGAGTATATTATATAGATAGCAAAGTGAAACGTTTACAATGATGCTGTGCCACTGGGTGTGCTATTATCGAATCGACACAGACATGGACAACTCTTTTCCTGTTTTTTACCCGTTTTTTGCAGAAAAAATGTGATTTTTTACGCGCTTTCATTTATACATGAAACGGTACGATTTTTAATAATATACCTCTGAATAATAATTATCATTTCCATAAGAAAAGAGATATATCTATGCAAGAATTTTCGAGATGCTTAGTTATTTTTAAGTTACCGAGTAAATTGCATTTTATTCTATTTAGAAGAAATAAAAGTTGATGCAACATAAAACGTGGGCTCTTTCAACTTTCATTAAGCTTTTAAAGAAGACTATCAAGAATATTTTACTACATAGTGACTCCAGATATTTAGTTTTTTCAAATCAAAGATAAATACTATATTTTCAAAGTATATTGAACAATCATTTTACAAGTCTTGAGAAAAAATCTCTACATTTGACAATATTTCAATGTTATAAAAAAGTATTTTTAGCAAAATTTATGATTTCTTCCAATAAATCGTTCTACACTTAAATAATTCAACTTTTCTTCCAAACACTATGCACGAACTATTTTATACAAATAATATAAGTTTCATATAGATAAAATCCATATCAATAGCATTAAGTAGTTTTATTAAATGTCATCGATTATTGATTTCATTCCTATTAACAATTTAGAATCTTTTGAACTATTTTGACTAGACAGTGCTACAATTCCAAACTATTTGATATAAGCACTAATGCGGTTTTGTATTTTCCATATAAATAAAAAGATATAGTTCGATTTTATCAAAATATTTTAAGTTTTTTTAAATATAAGTATATATACATATGTGTATCAATCGACTTTCATTTACTTATAAAAATAGCAGATTTACAACGATATGTTTAAAACGAGTAAAAATGTGATAAATTGTATAGAATATGTTGTTTGTGTGCACCTGTTTTAAGTGCACCTAAATGAAAAACGTATTGTTGATATCTCTTATTATATTCACTTACATTTTCTTTTATTATACAAAGATTTATACAATGACCGTTGTTCATGTCTGCGTCAAAAGGATCACATATTAGAAACGGAGCACGATCGCGCGAAAATTTTAAATAGCTGCCTTATTAAAATAAAAAAAAATAAGAAAAGGCGTTGAATTATAACATATAATGAATGAAAAATGAAATGTTAATGTTTTCCTACAGCACTGGGATAAGAGTTACTAATTGTTTCTGTAATTCTATTGGAAGATTCTGGTTACACTCGCTATGTATATTTATTGGATATAAGTAATTTTTACGATTATATGTACAATCAAAGTATATTTAAATATAAAGTTATTTATACATTTTTAATGTGAAATAATGTTAAGCGTGTAGAGTAGATTTGAATGAAAAAAATTAATTGCAAAATAATTATATGCTTTTCTCTCAGTGCTGTTCTTGATATTTTAATTCGCGCAAACTATTATAATATTATATATTTAAACCTTGTAAATGTTTTCCAAGTGGTGATTTCTATCGTCTGCAAGTCTAACAAAAAAAAAATTTTAAAAGTTATTCCTGTATTACAAAAATGCGATAATGAACGTTTTGTCAATTGTGTGTAAAACTAAAATCCTTACGAGAACAAAAAATTTCCATAGTGCACCAGAGTAGTTAAACGATTCATATGCAATATCATGTAATTTCATACTTTCCAATTGAAAAGATCTATCACACATTTTTATAAAGATTAAATGATATTTTTAAATTACTGTCTATTTATTGTATTGAACCGAATTGTTTTCGTAAGAGATTGCATACAAGCTTCTCTTAAACTTCGAACTATATAATATTTGCTATTCATTATGCTTCGAAAATTCGTGCGATCGCGGTTCTTCAAACGAAAGCTTTAGAATGTGAAAATAACGAGTGGATTCGTCTTACAGAATTGTAATAGTCGTAATCTAATATCAGAGAAGAAACATTTATTATTGGGCTATTCGATTTCCTTTCTTGATTAACTATCGTATTTGTAATTAGCAATTGTATATTTAAAGACCAAATTTTTGAGACCAAGTATGCGCTTAATTTTTAGGTATTATTCCTAATATATATATATATAACATCATGAATCAATTTTAGTTTAAAACAAAAAGATAAAGAGGAATTCTTTTAAAAACTGTATGTACAAATTTACAATATTTCCTACAATTATTTTTTGTCTTTCTAAGCAATTTAAGACTTCCATACAACTGGCCAAACTATATTTTAAGGAATAGCAAAGAAAATATTGTAAAACTTAGTTATTGGGATATCAAATATTTTTCAAAACGTAGAATTCTTTGAGAATTATTGAATTAGAAGGCCAACGGTAGATAGATAAAAAGGACAACAAATAATTTAATTTTTAAATACACTTATTGTAAAGAAGAAGACAAAGGTTACCAGTTTAATAAAATATTAGTACAGAATTTTCGAAAAACGATGTCTAATATGTTTAAATTTCGAAAATCCTCGATTGCTTTTCGTAATCATAATCACAAATTCATGCATAACAAATCATAATCTTTATACCTAAAAGTTGGGTCATGAATAATTTTCGACAAATTTATAGCTGATTACAAATTAGGTCGTTAATTTAGATCGTCGATTGAAGAGCCAGACGATTAACTGATGCCATATCCAAACCTCAAATCATATAAAATGCTACAAATCGCACGAAATTCGAAACAAAATAATGTTTCGAGCGTAATGAATTTCGCATTCTTTACAACGCAATATAGAAAATAAACTAAAGGTACAGACTCTTCTAGCATATCTTTAAAAACTGATAAATCAAGCGTTATTCAGTAATATTTCGGTACCTACATATAGCTTTATCGAATTTAAAAAAGGATATAGTTGATACACACAAAGTTATAATATATATATATATATATTCATATGGCGAACTTTTATAAATGTTCACCGATCATTTCGTCCATCGATGTTGTAGGTTAACTGCTGAAAAATTTTAATCGTCTGAATAGGAATAGACAAACAATTCTTGCAAACTTAGTTTTTATCTAGTTTATAGCTTTATTGATTGATATTTTTCTATATAGTTTCGAATAGACAAAAATTTATTTGTTTCTTCATATATTTTTTTAATAATCTGTATTTCTGATTTATGTTATCAAGTCGTTACATTCTTTAATATTCAAACTAAGAATTTAGCAAATGTGCTATAAATCACTTATTTTAATTTGGTTTTACATGAAATAAATATTTGAATGTAAGAAATTAATTACGACTCTAGTCAAACAAAGTTCATGAATAATACATATTGAATCTTTTATGAACAAGCTACAATCAGTACAATATTTGAAAATTTATAATTATCACATTCCTCAATTCGGATTATTTGATGGAAAGTAGCATTATATAGTAAAGGCATTTAGAATTTAAACTTTTTAATTTTATTTGGGCTTTTATTGTTTACTTAATGTTAATTTAAGTCGATGTCTATTCCTTTTTTTAAAAAAAGCAAGTCATCTTAACCGTGCAAAGCAGATCATTTTAAATTTTAAAGTTAACGATAAGTGACTTAGCACGGTTATTACAAATAAAACCTATGAATGTATCATGAGGAATAGGGACAAACAAAGTGATTATAAAGTATGAAAGTGCAAATGTAAAAGTACGTTAAAAATGAAAAATTATAACAAGTTAGTTCCTTGCTTCCTAAACCAAAACATCACAAACCATTGCAAAATAATTTTTACTATTTTAGGATAAAGTAGGTACATTCAATAGTATTAACATGTAAACTTATTAGTAAATAATGCACTTTTAAATATTTTATATAATTATAGGATTTTCTAAAATTTTTATTTCTGTATCAGTTGTTTTCATTTCTTGTACTATCTTCAAAATTAAATATTTTGTAATAAACATTATATAAATTGATATATTACTACGAGAAAAAATTAAATAACAATTAACTATTTGGAATTATTTTGTGCTGGCATAAAAACTTGTTATTATAATATATATAAAAGCTAACAATAGTTTATAAAATTCATTTAAAAAATATGGTGTGTGAAGAAAATGAAATTTTGAGCTTAAAATAAGAGTGCGATCTTACTTAAGAATTTCACGGTTTATGCTTAGAAAAAATTTAAATATATCTATTAAAGGTATTTTTTATACTAATATTTTATGTTAACGTTTTTTTGTATGATCCATGTAAACGGCTGTGTTATTGATTGGCTGTTGAATATAATTATTATATTATTTTTCAGTTTTTATTTCAATTATTATAAGTATTTGTTAGACTTAAATATAAATCTATAAAACATTTTTATTATGCATTTACTGAAAGGAGAAAAGTAAAATAATGTAACAAGTGTAGTATGAAATTCATACAGACAAAAATTAAATTTTTATTAAATTATTAAATTTTTATGAAATGTCATATTTTGCATGATAATAATAGAATAGATACTGCGTTGCACAAAATATAAAACATTTATTGAATTATGTAGAAATAAAAAAGAATTTTTTTAGTTTAAAAAGATCTACCTAGATTGGCTGTTATGAAGAGTAAATGTACGTTTGCGCATGCCTTCGTAATCTGCCATACAAATGCTAATATTAAAAATAAAATAACGAGGCCAACATGAAAAATGTGGGGAAATCATGCCCAATAGTATTTTTACTAATAATAATTTTATAAATTTTACCTCTGCACGCTAATAAAAACATTTCATTGAAGTTATTTTATTTTTTTCAATAAAAATTTTTTTATGTCCTGTAATCTATTTCATTACTTGTTCAAAATACTTAATTTGAAATAGTTATTAGTATTTTTAGTTTGCACTATCATATTATTTTGTAATGTATTCCTGCAAGATTTAATTTCTGGTATATTTTTAAATTTGTTACGTATTTAAAAAAATGGGCATAAAAACACACAAATGTAGATTTATTTAATATTTAATTTTATTTATGCAATGAAAATTGAATATGCAAGAAATAGTAAAGTTAATTTTAAATAATTTAAATGTAAAACAAATTATTTTTTATTTTATATTTTTTAACGATATCATCAAATGTTTCATCATTTTTAAATATTTCGACTGTAATCTGATACGTAATATAGATAAATTTAATAATAGTTTATCCACTTATTTTAGTTAATTATTGTGGTATTTTACAGAACTTAAGTGTATTTCATGATATATTTATCATTTATTGACAAATGCAATAATTATGTCTAAAATTAAATGTATATAAAAAGAAATTTTATAACAATGAGACTGCAGATATAATTTGTTTTTCTATTTTATTTATGTAATGTTTTGTCACACCTTCATGTTCATAATGCATTTAATAATTATAACGTGTTGGTCACGCCCTTTTTAGTGTTAACTTTTGTATTTCCAGTTGCATATGAATCTTTTTATTTTTTCGATGCAAGAACAAACTGCTATTGGTGTTTTATAACAAAATTATTTTTCCGACTTTTTAACATAATATAAAATGTGTAAATACCTCGTAAACTACGCATTATTTATTAATTTAATAAAATAGAAATAGAACAATTAGAGTTTATGTTTTATATAAATTAATCGTATTAAGGAAGGACTTGAGAAAATTGAAACTATCACCTAAAATAGGAAATTAGGCGTGGAAACTAATTTAAAAAATGTACAAATAATTGTTATCGTACAGCAGAAAAGTAGAAGGTAAAAAAACGACTAAGTTAAAAGAAAAAAAAAATAAATAAAATAAAATAAATGTTAGAAAATGATTACTAAAACATTTTCTATTTTATATTGGAAAAAAGTTAATATTTAAGAGAAGTCAATTTGGGGAACAAAGCTGTTTATTGTTATCGTTCTTAATAAAAATGTTATATCATCTTATGTATAACTCATGTCCTTCCTTGGAACATGGCAAAACCTGACAAACTGGCCAGCTAGCTAAAAGCAGAAATATTTCATAAACGAAATTCAGCTTTAAAAATTCAACGTTGAATATTCATTAAATTAGAAAATATGTAAAATCATACAATATTTATTAGTAAATATTTTTTCGATTTTCAATGTAGGTATTTAACTACGTATTTGAGACGTGTATACCTTTGAGTTTTTTAAGTTCAGATGAACATTATCCATCCAACTAATATTACAATTCCAATTTTCATGATAATAGTAAAAAATTTATATAGAATATTTCAACGGCTGAGTGAAACAAGATGCCATCTCGGCGGAGGCTAACAGAAGATGCTATCTCGACCGAGGCTAACGGAAGATGCTATATCTCGGCTGAGGCTCACAGAACATGCTATCTCGACTGAGGCTCACAGGACATACTATCTCAGTCGAGGCTCAGAAAACGTGCTGTCTTGGCCGAGTAACAGCATTTTCCAGCTAGTTTTGGCCGAGATAGCATCTTCTGTTAGCCTCGGCCGTGATAGCATCTTCTGTTAGCCTCGGCCGAGATAGCATCTTCTGTTAGCCTTGGCCGAGATAGCATCTTCTTTGAGTCTCAGCCGAATAGCATCTTGTTCCGCTCAGCCGTCGATTTACTGAAAAAGTTATATTATTATCAGATTTTATGAAATATTTATTTACTTAGGAATAGTAGTATTCCCACGAGCTTCTAGATAATAGTTACAAGCATCGAGTGAGAACAAGTCATTAAGAACACAATTTTTAAATTATAGATTGCCTACGATTTTTCATAAAATAAATAATGAACAAAGAATGTTAAAAAATTTAATATATAAATTTTGAAGCTTCTATTAAGCTATTCACAAATTACATTTCTATGAAATAAAATTATAAAATATATTTTATAAAAAATATTTTAAATACATACATTTTTCATCAAAACGTTTATTTTAAAATAAAATAATTTTAATGTTATTTCGCAAAAATTTAGCTAATAGATAAACAAATCATGACATAAAACATAATAATATATACTCTTTACAGATATGTATTATAAATTTACATGATGGAATATTAAATTATATGTAAAATAATATTGTTCTATTTAATTACTCTAGTCACAAACCATTATTATAGAAAGAAAGCACTTATATTGGCAAACAAATTTCGTACACGCATTTTCTTTTACTTTATTTTTTTCAAGTATATATAACTTAAAAGTTAAAGGTAAACAATTTCATACCATAATCTTTACGGGATTTTTGACCTTCAAATTTTCATTAGTAAGCATGATTGTGAACAAATTGTATTTTAATGGAATGGGTGATAGGTACAATACCTGCAAATTCAACTAATGATAGTTATAAAAGCGATCGGTTTATGCAGTGACCGTTCATTACAGACTTTTAAAATAAATTTTCTTCATTTTTGCTGTGAAGTGAACGAGCGATCATTTGTAATTTGAATGTGTGTAATTACAAAGTGATAAATCGTTATTATTATATATTAAAACATACTTATCTAAATAAATAAAGCTTTTAATATTCAATGCCTTGATATTATTCTTAAATGTCCCTAACAACAAATATGAAAGATGATTGAGACGATATAGACTCGAATAATTAGTATCTTAATTATTTTTATTTTATTGCATTTATAGAAGTTGTAAAAACATTTTAGATAGCAAAATTTCCACAATAACAAGTTTGTGTAATACGTAAAAAGAAATGCAACATATGCAGATTGAAGATTTTTTTTAAATTAATACACTGGAAAATTCTGTGTTATATATTCTATTCACGCACTATAGTATCGAAATTTACTATAAGTTTAGTCGTCAAATAATCGCCGCCCTCTCATTCAGTCCAGTCCAGTCCAGTAGTAAATCTAGCTTTTAACCCTCGACAAATTGCAACAAGGATCATTTTTTCTTTAAATCGTAAAGAAATCGTCTGAATGACATAATCAAAATCCATGAAAATCCAACTCCCGCAACATTATTTATTATTGCAAAATAGGTTGAAAATTATAAATAAATTGAATTTTCACAGAAACGGCTGATTATTTTTAAAAGACAATATAGATTAAAGGGCTTTTGGGGTCGCTGGTTTTGAAAATGCAAACAAAATTTCAAAATTCAAAATGGCGACCGAATCCTACGAAAACGGTCTTTATTTGTACAAATACTTTTGTATATAGGTGTTTTGGGTCACTGATTTAAAAAAGGCAATCAAAATTTAAAATTTCAAAATAGCGGATTCAAAATGTCAGTCAAAATCTACAGAAACGGTAAAGAAGAAGATTGGAGGAGGTATTGAAAATTATACGTTGAAATTGCAAGTCATTGAAAATAATTGCGACAATGTTAACGTGTCTAATCAGATCGACGAAGAAGATTGAGAGAATTAGTAATTTAAAAAAAAAAAAAAAAATAAAAAACATCTCAAAAATAGTAAAAAATTTGTAAAAGTTATAAAAAAAGAAAATAGAGTGATAATCATATCAACAGCCTCTACGTGGCTCACTCTGGAAACACGTAAGGGCTGCTTATCTGGCCAATGTTGGATGTGACAGTCTATTTAAAAAAATTGTTTTTATTATAAAATTGTTACTTGTATTAGTAAAGAATTTTTACTTTGAGAGAAAAATTTGGTGGAGGTTTTTCAGAAAGTGCTTCTCCCAGCCTTAAACGGAAATTAGTTTCTTGAGAGAGTTCTTCAAGACTTCAATCTTGAGAATTCAGACATATTATATTTTGGCGCCTATACTATATATACCAATCAAATGAATCTACAAAAACCAATCAAAATAGACTTATTGTGATGATAGATTTCATTCATCATTTTTTATAAACAGGATAACAGCATTAGAGAGTTATAAGCTTTAAAAAAAAATACGTTTTTGTTTTTGTCGGTAACTAAAGAAGCATGATAGCTAGAAAAATATTTTTTTTAGAAAATATAGGTATTTTAATTCTCTTTCGAATGCTACCCACCGCATTCAGATACATAGAGTTGTTCTCGAGAAATTACGATTTGAGAAAAAGGTTAAAAAAATTTTAACCTCAAATATCTTTGAAATTGATTGACCAATCATTTTGTCCAATGAACTCGACCGAGAACTATCCAAAATCTATCTCTAGAAGGAATTTTGAAGCGATTAAGTCAATTTTACTTCCGTAATCGTTGGACATACAAAACTATTTTTTTTTCATTTTTCAATTTTTTCTTAAAAACTAACCAAATAATTGATCCAAATTTTTACAGATTATAGCTATTTATATTCTGCATTATCATGATTTTTCTCAAAAAAAATTGACTGTTTAGTTTGGGAGTTATAAAGCTCTAAAAAACCGTTTTTGTTAATAAAAATTGAACCGTGATAACTAGAAACTTTTTTTTAGAAAATATAGGTATTTTAATTCGCTTTTAAATGATACCTATCCGATTGAAGTATTTCGACCCTATCATTAAAAAAAAGCAAAAATAAGTTTTGAGAAAATCGAAAATTCGAAATAAAACATAAACTTATCGGCCCAATCGAAAAACGGATTTTGCCCCGATATCACACAAAAAAAACGAAGAACTAAAGAAAAAAAAGAATGAGAACTCTCCGGTTAAAATTGACCGAGTAGAAGCTGAGATCCAGGCGTACACACACACAGACACATACGCACACACCCACACATTTATACAGACATTTTTCAAAAACCATGTATTTTGATTCCTAACACCTCGGAAAATAATTATAACATGTTTTTACAACAACTTAAAAAATTACTATCACAAAGCTTCCTCTAGGATGAAGCAAACGAGATGGACTTGAGATTATCGCCTCTAATGAGTGTGATTGGTTGATTTGAAATGGACATGTATAACACACACAGCCACACATACAGACACACACACACGGCTGTTAACCAGCCAGGAGTGTACACCTACAAGAAAGAGGCTTCCAGATCAGTGCTGGATCTTACATTTGCCTCCCCTGAAGTAATGAGAGGCATTGTAGTGGGAAAGTGTTAGTTGAGGAAACACTTAGCGACCAAGAGATCAGCAATTGGCAGAGCAAGCAACCAAGGTCGCTATGCAAGTCATAGTAGAAGCGCGTGAGGCATCAATACCACGCAGACCAACAAACTACCGCAGGAAGCCAGCCTACTGGTGGAACGAGGAACTGGCCGGACTGAGAAGGGACTGCAATAAACGTCGACGAACACATCAGCGAGCGAGGAGAAGAAATCAACCAAACGTGGCGGAGATGGAAGAGGCTTACAAACAAGCCAGAAGAA
>UXGD01005847.1:0-13621 GCA_900474315.1 Torymus auratus
AACGAATCATATGACGACGACGTAAAGTCGCCTGCCGCCTGCCCAAGACTAGCGCAGCGGACAAGCATGCGCTCTTTAACGCATCCCTTTTTAAAATGATTTTTACTTATGTACTTTGTGACTTTTAGATTGAATTGAAAAGTAGCGTATTTTGCGAATTTTTTCAACCGCTGACGAGTTGTACGTTTTTATTCATAATTTAATTTTTTCATCATTTTTCATAATTATTTATAGTTTTTGATAGCTATTTATCAGGATTATCTTTTCCTTAAGTATATAGACTGACTAAATGAGTGACTTAGCTTTATATCTGCCTTAATATTTACGAGCAAGTAGATACGTTCCAGACGTAGTCAGACAACCTGAATCAAATTTTTAGTATAAATACATCCAAATATGTGACCTTGATTTTCTTCATCATCCAAGAATTTCGAGATACCCTTAACTCTAAAAATTGTGAACAAACCGATATTGTGTATATATTATGGTATTGTGTAGTGGATATATTTATACCTTACAAAATCGATTTGAAATCATAATTTGATTCTTTCGATTCTCCCATTTGAATACTCTGAAAAGTAATATTGTACGAAGAAGGAATACCATACATCGATGATTCAAAGTGGATTTTGTAGGATATGAGTGTGACTAGTCCACATTATAGCCAAATTTATTAAAAACTTTTTCTGCATCACGCAATAGCTTAAAAATTGGTAGTGTTAGAGGTATCTTAAAATACATACGTACAACCACGTCAGATCCTCAACACCTCCAAAAATACCCTTAAGAATTTCTCTCAACAACAATAAGAACCCCACAACACCAAAACCAGTGCTACTATCTCTTACCTTTGACCGAAAGACTCTTGGTCGGCGAATTGGCGACGGATCGTCGCGCCACATCCTGAAACGTAATCGGCGAGTATATCGGTCGCTCCTCGCTGTGAAATATACCCGGACTCGAGGCGGATGTCGTCGGCGTGGTCACTATCGCCGTCATTATCGGAATCGTCGGATACGTCAGCTGGGCTGCCGTCGGCGAGTTCGGCAACCGAGCGGCCAGTCGCGCCGCCGCTCCGCTCGGCGACGACGACAGCTGATGACGCTGCTGATGATAAGAATGATGATGATGCGGCGACGGTGGTAGAATGGAGTCCAGGCAGTTACGCGTGAGCGAGTTGCGGCCTCCGGCGCTCTGCCATTGCGGTGGTTCCTGGATCGAGATGTTCTTCGTCGACTGCGAGCGGATCTCGCGCTTCTCCAGCCAGTATGTTTTCATCGTGCCTGCGCGTTCGACAAAGCGTTTTTCGGTTTTCGTTCGAATTTTATATAATATTTTGAATGTGAAATTTCAGGCTTTTAGGGTTAAAAGTGAGAGGAAATATTCAAACGCGTCAAAACTAATAACTCAACAATTCAGCAAATTCAGGAAAACCAACTTTACCTTTGCCCTTGACCTGTATCTCGCCCCTCTCCGTGACCTTGTATGACGGTGACAGTAGCTCCTTCGTCGACTGGGATACGTGTATCTGCATAGCCTCACTGGTTGCCTCCATCCTGGACGCCGTGTTCACGGAATCGCCGAACAGACAGTAACGCGGCATCTTCAAGCCGACAATACCCGCGACCACAGCACCGCTATGAATGCCTATGCGAATTTGTAGGTGTTGACCGGTTGATCGATCCTTCAAATCGGTGATAGCCTCAAGCATGTCCAGAGCCATGTCACAGACTCGGTCCGCGTGGTCTGTCTGCTTCACCGGGGCGCCTGAGACAACCATGTATGCGTCGCCAATCGTCTCGACCTATATGCGTGGAAAATTAATATAGGTTATTGCGATGAAAATGTTACGCTGGTAGTAATTCTATAGATATAAAGCTGCAGTTAAGCCATCGTTGCGAGTTATTTAATTTACACTGAAGCTAGTGATCCATTCGGTCGAGAACCGGTCGATATTAGTTATATTGATTCGAAATTTGCTTCAAAAAGCTACTAACAACTCAAAAGTATATATATAAGGTCTTTTTAATCAAACTTGCGGGTGTAAAAATAAAAGCTTGGGTAGATCACATTATCCAAAAATACATAAAATGCAAAATCGTTCGTTAATTATGAAAAGATACAAGTACTTAATAGCATATGTAAAAAAAATTGTTATTTGAATCGACTATTAAAACTTGACTAGAAAATATCGACTTGTCAATTGGTACACATACCGCGTAGAAAAGTGTTGGATTTCGGACAATTTTGCAGTGTTGATTCCTGCGGTTTTCTACGATTTTATACGTTTTTGTACGGTTTCTGACATTTATTATTTCCGCTCAAAAAATTTGTTATATATGCGAAAAATTTATGAATCGTAATAAAACGTATGAAAACATATAAAACCGCATTAATCCGTACATAAACGTAAGAAAACGTTTTGGAAACCGGTAAGATTCTTTAAAACTATACATTTTTTTACGTTTACTTATGCGGTTCCTATTCTTGGGCTTTCTCGTTTTTACAGACAGATTGAAGAAAATCTATAAATCGTATAAAAACGTACAAAAAAGTACGACACCGTACAAAATTTGTCCGAAAACCAACAGTTTCCTACATTTTCCTACAATTTCCTACGATTTTCTATAATTTCCTACATTTATTATTTCCATACGGGTGTATATGAATATTTGCGTGTAGTTTAAATAAATCTAGTGTAAAGCTACATATATGTACTATGAATTAAAAATTCAAACGAATGGAATCGTTACTTATATGAATATGTACGTAAAGATGTAAAGCAAAGTCTTTTAAATATACAGTTACATTTAAGAATGGAGTACTTATTCCAGTCATTGTAGAGAATGTTATAAAAGGAGATATCGTTTCTAATATATTATATAACGATGATAAATTTTAAATTTTACTTGAAATCTAGCTTTTATATAGAAAGAACATCAATTATTATTATTATTTGAAATTTCTAAATACACCTCATTAATCAATAACTGGAATCCATACTGCAAAAACGTGTACGGGGAACATTAGATTAGATTATGACGTTTTTCACAAGCATATTCGATTATACGATTATCATCATATTGTTAAAAACAATGAGGTTTTGCTATTGAAAATTACTCTGGTGTTACTATAATGTCATATCGGCAGTTTATTTATTCTTATTCTGAAGCTGGGGTTAAAGCAACGCTTAACATGTGAAAAACTTCAAAATTTACCTACACTATAAGGAAACGGCTTGCATCCTACCTTGTACACGTGATTTCGTTCCGTCAGCGTATCGAACAACGAGTACATTCCATTGAGCATTGAGACAACCTCCATAGGCGTAATGCGACTGCAAATCTCCGTGAACGTCACGACGTCGGAGAAGAGAATCGAAACGGTATCGAACATCTGTAGGATGGTCCATGTCCAATTTATAATCAAAGAATGTTTATACCCACGCCACGTTCCATTTACGAAAATTTAAATAAAATGAACCAAGCATTGAATTGTATTAAATAAATTTAAAATAAAAGATTTATTATACACAATAATAATATATTGTTTGAAAAGAATCTGAATATTAACCTCGCACGTATCTATTGGACTTTCGCCATTTCGGAGCCGATCGGCCACCTGCTTTGGTATCATCTGATATAGCAGCTCATCCGTCCGCTTCATCTCTTCGTCGAGTTTCCTCATGGACTCTTCGAGCTTTTTACTCTTCAGCTGTTCTTGATCGAGTGCCAGCTTCAACTCGACCGATTGCTGCGTACCGGCGAGCATAAGATCTCTACAATTTTCAAAGACGAAAGATATTTTAAATATTTTATATTATTTTCCATAGGATGATATAAATTTTAATATAATTCTCCTACATAAGTATACAAAATATTTTGATCAATTAAAAAAGTATGCATGTAAATTGAAAATTTTTAAATTGTATACGATATAAATAAATATATTCAGCCACATACCATAACTATGTATGAATAAAATGAAGTGGATTAATTTTCTTATTAAAATATTTTTATGAATTAAGCTAGCTACAAAGTAGATCATTAGCAAAAGACTATATGGATAAACATCTACCTGGTGTACGAATTGTCAAGTATTTACACCAGTTTTATCAGGTAGGTTCATCATATTCCAACACATGATCGATTCTTTTATCGCACTATACAAACAAAAGCAACCACACAGTACCTGCTAAAATCGTGCAAAGAAAGATCGTTGATGTACAATCCCGCACCGATGAGCGCGTTCAGATCAGGCATCACCGGCGTGCCCAGGTACATCATCATCTTCCAGTTGTCCATGTAGATCATCTGGCCTTTCAAGCGAAGTGTACGATCCTCCAGCATATCGATCTCGTGACTGAGAATGAGATCGTTATTGCGCCGATCGCTCGGTCGCTCGGCCAGCACCGGCTCCACAGACACCAACTCGAAGATGTTGTTCGTCCTGTTGAGGATCTACAAGAACGAGTCTGTTTTCCTGTTTTTCCCTTGATTTTGGTAAAATTGTGGTGTGCGGACTTACCGATTGGAATTTGAAAGCTATTAGAGGTCGAACAAGATCGAAACGATGCGTGATCTTCTTACCGATCAAATCTGGAAGGATGACCATCAACGAGTTGCCGATACTTCGGACGATCATGTCGGCGCTGCGAAAAAAAGAGGTTAACATACTCTTTAGTTAGTTTTTTGATTAAATATGATTAAGGAACGTCAAAAATATAGATATTTTCTTTTAAATATTGTATTTTTAGCTGACTTTCCTGTCTGGAACCCAGAAAAGAAATCATTATGAAATTGAGTTTATTTAATGTTATAAATTTAAATCAGACGTGTCAATTGCTACCTTAAATTATACCACGCAACTCACACCCTATCCTTAGAATGCGCTTTCGAATAATATTTATTGAAACAGCATATATGAAAATAATTAACGTAGATAAAAATAGAGATACGAGCTAATTATATAATCAAGCTACTTTAGCCTACGATCCAGTAGTGGCAAAGTGAATTAAATGTCTATGTATATAATTAAATTCGACGTTTCCTGTCATTAAAATTGAAGCGAATTTATTTTGTATACGTCGTGAAGCTGTCGACAACTCAATTCTTTAGAAAGATAACTTCTGTAGACATGCCGTTGCTGGAAAAACTCCTCGACCCGGACTTTAATGTGGATCACCTAATTTTAAACTTTCGTACTTTTTATAGCACGAACTGTCGCTCTGTGCTATACTAAGATTTGTGTATTTTTTAAATATTATTTTTGAATTTATGATCTTTGAATTCTCAAGACTGACATTTTTTTTCAATTTTTTCAAATAATCAATATGTAAATTATAAACGCTTTGAGTAAAAAATATTTGATCTTGACCTAATATATACTTAATTTGGATATTTTATTAATTTAACTTGGGAGTTATCAACAAAATACACATAGTAGGAAATAACAGTAGTATTTGGAAATCCCAAACGACGGCAAGAGAGAAGAGAAGAGCATTAACTTGACAGGACTTTCCACATTTCTGCTTTTTGAATGAAATATGGGCATCCCAAAGTATTTTGTATGAAATTCCGCGTCCCTCCTTTAACAATGAAATATAGAACTCAATTTTTTTTATTATATTTATCTGTTATACTGAATCGGCTGCTTTTGGAAGCTGCATTTTGGACCATCGTTTTTAGACGCTATGTTTTACTAAATATCTAAAATTCAGCCATCCCCTTCAAACGTCGATTTCAGACCTTCATTGACTGGCCTAATAACGAAATCTTTGTCCCTTCATAAATTACACAACCCCCTTCGAAACTCTTAACAATCCCCATATACAAGCTTATCAAACTTACCCAAATACGATGCAGAAGGGAAAGATCTCGAAGAGGACACTGGCACTGATGGGCAGATGCTTCTCCTCCCGCGTCATGGCGAGCGAGGCGAGGGTGAAGGCTCGATTGTCGAATGTCAGCTGAAAGGTGACGTGCACGGTGTCGAAGAGTATCTCCTCGCGGACGAGCTCGATCTTGAGCTCCTTGTGATAAAAGTGACGGGCGACCTCGCGTATCTGTCCCATCGTGTAGTAAACGAAGCCCCGGCGTTTGCTTCTGTAATGCAGAGTCAGTCCTACGAATATCGAAATCGTTTTGAGCGGCTCCATTGTGATGAGGATGCGGCCGCGTTGTGATTCGTTGCCAGCGCGTTTGTATATAGTGTGACCGGTCACATGAGTGCTTCTTATGTTATATATAGTTTTTTGTATATCGAAAGAATTTCATAGGAGCATTTACTATCCATTCTTGCTGGTCTATCAATTTAAAACCAAACACGTAACTTATAATTTCTTTCCAGTTTGATAACTTTATAATAGGTATTAAATTTTAGAGAACTTTCGAAAAAAGTTAATTGTAGTTAAATTTAAAATTCTGTATCTTATGACGGATGCTGTTTTTCCATACAAAGATTAAAAGTTGAACATTAATAAATAACAATTAGTGAGAAATTTAAGAAAGCAGCAAGATAACGGCTCTTATATTTGCGGTAAACACACAGGTAATAAAATGCAGGTGAGTAAAGCACTCAAAAGTTTACCAACGTCATATTACAGTTTGTAAAGGATTACTGCTTTCGAAGAGCTTATACGAAACAATTGCTAATTTCTATTTGCATAAATACTTGTACAATAGTTGCAAAATGCAAGATAATAATTATACTAGTTCTTGATCTTTGCAGCTATTGTTTACGACAAAACTACATTGTTCCTCTATATGAGAAAATCTACAATACTTTTGACTACAGGCGAGTATTTTTTTTATTAGCTTGCTCTACGTAGCACATAAACTAGACTGGATGTAAAATCCTCAACGTAAACAAGAAAATAAGTCCCGTAATCGATATGAGTGTGCAACGCAGGGCGCAGCCTGGAGATGTACAAAACTGTCTAAATAGGACACTTTTCAAAATAGCAGCCTTTTAGACAGTTTTGTACAACCCCAGGTTGCGCTCTAAGTAGCATACCTATATCCATTACAGGACTGGTTGTTTTCTATAGTTTACATTGAAGATTTTGCACATCTAGTTTAGTTTGTATGCTTCGCAGGGCAAGCTAATGGCAGCAATAAATTACTTGAAAAAAAAGTACTCGCCTATAGTTGAAAGTATTATGGATTTGCCGAAATACATTGTCAAAACCTTTGAATCCCAATAAAATCCAAGTACAGAATGCAGCAGAATTCTGAATTTAATAAAACGCAGATAACAGCCTGACCAAAGTCAATCGGATACAATCATTACCGAACAGATGACTATAATACAGCATATATTTATCGGGTATGACCGCAGCGCTCAACGAACCACTCGCCAACCTCGCATAATTATTAAACATCATGTTTTCATCATAATATATACATATAGTAAAAAGATATCATAGAATCGCGTACTGACCTTGTCTCGTCTCGTTCTCGCAGATGAACGACGGCGCCCTCATCCGCGGGTACGAGAACTTGAGGTACTCGTGCAGGTTGTCCAGGCCGTTGAGGAAGTCCCGCACGTGTCGACCCAGTACGGATAGGACCCTGTCGTAGCCGTACTGGCCCACGAAGCTCACGAAGTGCACGCCCATCTGGTCGAAGAACTCGCGCTCCGTAATGCCCAGTACCTGAAAAAGGGGATGGAGAGAAAGGTTTGTATAAGTACTTTAAAATTGATATTTGTGGCTTAACGAATTTTGCATAGTATATAGTATTATACATGACAGTGCGTATAATGTAACTAAAGCAACGGCTTCTGTAAAGTTTTCGAATTTCTCGCAGGCATCAAAAGAGACCACTGTGTACGGTCTTTTCAACTCTTAAAAATATAAATATTAGATAAAATAGTAGTGTTAATTTGTATAATCGATTTTGCTATCCACTACATAATACTTCATACCAAGATCATTAAATAATCAAGTAGATCAAGGTAGATAACAACATAAATTAATGAAACTAATTAATATCATGGATTACATGCCTGTATGTAATCGCCATTTATGCTACAAAGCTTAAATAATATAGATAAATCCATTGATTCACTGCTAGATCTGATGAAACGAAGACTACAATCTACACATTATATGACAAAATTCGTAGACTCGAAAAGAAAATGCGAACCAGTTTGTCGTCTTCGTCCACGTGTCAATGGTTGTCATGTGTTATTTTCTGAAAAACAAGTTTTCTACGTGCTCTTACATTTAAATTACTATAGAACGTCTCGTTAAATAGGTCGATGTCTGTAAGCCAGGAAAAGCAAAATTTAACCTATGATCTAATTTAATGTTTAAAAAATTTAGTATACTGACTCTACGATGTTAACTGTTTAATGCAATTGATATATTACGGATTTTTACTGTTAATGTTGTTTAATGTACTGGAGAAATACTATCAAAAGAGCCATTATTGCACACACCATAAAATTCTGCTTTAAAAGAGTGCGCCGTAAATTCGCCGTAACTTCGGTAAGTGGAATTATTTTATATACTCGTTAGCAATGATTGCATTACAATTGTTTTATATATATGCATCTTTTAGATCTTTAGACACTATCTTCCGAGTTTCAGAAATTCCTTTTAAAACGCTTACTTACAAGGTACAACCGATTAATTGTACACATAACAATCAAAAGATAACTAAAACAATTACACGTATATCGCAAAACGTTAATTTACTCCGACATCTTTATATTCGTGCAAATTTGTGCTTCGGCGAAGAGTTTACTTAAAAACGCACTTCCGAAAGTGCGCGCGAGTAATTAAGTGTTTGAATACGACAATCCATTACGCGGAAAGCAAGCGACGGCGGCGGAACGTCTTTGCCTCTTTCATGCGCGCTTGCGAAATATCTGCTTGTCGTTATAGCATGAAAAACATCCGCTTTGAAAAATTACCTTCACCGCGGCTCGAGTGGAATACTACTATGATCATTTCACTCCAGCTACAAAGTGCTCGAGTTTTTCGGAAAATTGGTCTATTCGTGTCGCGTTTACTTGATACGTATTATCGTTAGAGGCTCTGACAATTTGATAAGTTGTTGTTGCAGAATTTATTTAACAAAGAGCAATCGTCAAAAGATTAATAGATTAATTAATATTCTAAAGACTGAGCCGAGTAAAAGCGCAGGTTCTGATTGTTCTGCTTACTATAAACTCATCAAATTTTTGTTATCCTAAACAACAAACTCATTTCAAAGAAAAAAGCAAACAGTAAACCGTTTTTAGCTTTCTACAATAATTGAACTGTTAAAAATTATTCATGTCGTATATTCTTCATTATTCTTCAATCACAACTCTCCAGAAATGATTTGTGCCGTTCAATTATTTCATCGTTATTTTGAAGCATTATTAGAGAAAAGTAAATTTTTCACTTTGATAAATATCATTTGAACGAAAACAGAAACAGTTGACTGAAAATGATTTTACTGTTCGCATTATGTCCATCGCCAACTGACGCTGCGCCCGCCATTTTCATAAATCAAGCTGTGGTCCTCCGTAATGTTTAGACGCGGCGAAATCAGCTGCAGCCGCCAACCCGAACTTTTTCAATCCGAAACTACTTCCACGTATATAATAAAACTTTATAATGGATTATATAGTTCCATTGAGGATTTAGATTAATTATAAGGCTCTTAATCAAGGATTTATACTACGTACACTTGTCAACAATCTAATCTAAAAAGAATCTTTTCAAATGTATACATGAAGTTACTTTTTTATATTAATATGAAACGTTTCATATCATTTATAAATTGGAAAACGTTCGTATTCGATTACGATACTAGTGAATGTTATGTATTCGACAGACCACCTACGATTCGAAACTGAAGAAAAGCCTGTTCTAGAATTATCCAGTGCCATTACTTACTTTTCAGGCCAACTTCGATATAATGCTCTGAACAAGCATTGAATTAACCAATCCACGACGACATATCGTCGGCTTGGTAAAAGAAGGTATCATCTCAGAAACCGGTTGGAAAAGGCACCAACTCGGAAGCTGGTCCGTAAAGGTACCAACTCGCAAGTAAAGAATACGAATAAAATTCAATTTTTATTTGATCTTACTTCTTAAAAAAAGATCTATATACGCGACCTTTTTGAAGCGGATACCTAATTGGTACCTTATCCAACCGGTTTCTGAGTGAGTACCATCTACCAATCCTTAACAACAACGTTCTCCCTATATTACACAACAGCCCCATAAAAAAAACTCAACTCACCTGAATGGCCTTCTTGGCGAGCCTAGGTATAAGGTTCTCCGGGTACACCTGGTGCACGCTGAAGCTCGGCTGCTCAACGTTAGCCTGCCTCCTAATCTCCTCCCACCTATCCTCTCCATAAGTGCTCCTTATGTACTCGGAGAGATTCTCCAGTATCAGCCCGTACATCTTGGCCTCTATATATCTCTCTCTACAACGTCGTTATCCTATCTCACTGTTAATTATCACAATCCTCGACAATCAGGCGTGCAGGTGCGCCCGTCGGCGCTGCACATCCGACTGCTGCTGGTTACGGCTGCTGCTGCACTCTATAGACCACAGAAAACGACAGACTCTGTGTACTAGTCCTTTGCGCGCGCGCGCGTGTACTCGCGCACCACCATATGCGTGTCCAGCGACCCTTAACAAAGGTATATAATACACACACACAAAGAGAGGGATAGGTATTATGGAAGGGACGAAGACGATGAACGATTATGGCGTATAGAGAGAGAGAGAGAGATCGCGCAGGAGCGCGAGTCCGCTGCGGTCTAAGTCATATCGCGCGTTCGTTCGTTCGTTCGCTCGCGATGATCAGTGACCTCTCCCTCCCTCTAGGCTCGCGACTTTTTTTATTTAAATTGTAATCGAGGGGGGACCCACCGAGCGCGGTTATGATATATACGAGAGCGTATGCGCGCGGCAAAACGAGCGGCCGGCTATTATTAGCCTGCTCGGAAATTTTCGTCAGGTAGCCAGGCTCGCCCCTGAATATGCAATATATCCTCTATCTCTCTCTCTATAGTATGTGTATTGTATACGTATATATATATACACACACATCATATATAATATATACATAAAAGCGAGAGTATATAGAGAGCTCTGAATTCGTAATATAGAGCGACCATCTGCGTCGCGCTTGGCATCTATTTTCGCGGGCCGCGGGCAGAGTCACTAGAAAAATATCCTGAAATAAGCACTTATTGATTTTGCCGCCCGACGATATCTCTATATATTATTATATATATAAATATCATCCATGCCTTTATTACTTACGGCGGCAGCTCGCGCGCGCCTGCGTATGTGTGTAAGCGAAAGAGAGATATATAAGTATAATTCATATATATATACTTATACTTACATCGAAAAGACAATGACTCGCTGACTCTCTCGCTCGCTCGCGCTCCTGTTTCGTATATAACCGCGGCGCGCGGCTCTTTTCCTCCTCGTGGCTGCGGCGCGCGAGCGGAATCGGCAATGAGGCTTAGCGCGGCGACGGCTATGCTACTGCAGTTAACTAATAAGGTCCCTTGGAGGTCGCCGACGCGAGCCCCGCGTGATTTTCGGCAGAGATATGACGAGAAAGAGAGAGAGACTGGAAAAACTAGCGAGAGAACGTTGAGAAATATATATATAGGACGGGACGACACGTGTCGCGGTCTACGTGTTCAAGAGAGAATGTGCGGATGAAAGCGCGGATGCGCGAAGTGGCACGTTGTCGTTGATGATGACGCTTTGTTTTTTTTTTTAGGTCTAGAAGGTGTATAGAGCGGAGGATTGGGTAATGGTGGTGGGTCGCACGCTGTGGTTGGATGGTTTTGTTTGACGTAGTGTATGATGGGTAATAATGTAGAAGGTGGTCTGGATTTTTCGCGGTCGCGTGTGATTCGTTAGAACGAGGCGAACATTTGGAACTTACGTGATATACCTTTTTTTATTATTGGAATAAATGTAGAATAATTTCGATTTTGTCGTTTAAAATATGGTTATTAGTGAGATTATAGACTAACTAGGAGAGGCTACGAACTCCGGATCCACGGATTCAGCTCGCACCTTGCGATTTGTTTTTGGATGTAGAAATATAAAAAAGGTGCAATATTAGACACTAACGCTCAAAAAAACTAAAGTTCTGAGCCTTTTTAGCTTTATTTTGAAAAAAGTTAAAAAAAAAACCTTTTCTTAAAACGGTAACCATTTAACTTTGGAGAGTCTTAAATATCATTTCAAGTAGAGAAAATAAAACTAGAAAAAAGAGCTTTCGTTTGCTTTTTTAAAGGTTAAAACATGTCTATTGCTTCCAAAGTTATGAAGGTTTAAAATTGAGCATCGAAAATGCACTGTTTAATCCCCAAAATTCACTGTTTGACTGACTACGTATTTTGATGCACTTTCGATGCTCAATTTTAAACCTTCATAACTTTGGAAGCAATAGACATTTTTTAATCTTTAAAAAAACAACCGAAAACTCTTTTTTCTAGTTTCATTTTCTCTACTTGAAATGATATTTAAGACTGTCTAAAGTTAAGTAGTTGTCGTTTTAAGAAAAGGTTTTTGTCAAGAATTTTTTCAAAATAAAGCTAAAAATATACAAAACTTCAGTTATTTTGAGGGTTAGGGTCTAATATTGCAGCTTTCTTTCTATTTCTACATCCAGAAACATATCGCAATGTTTGAGCCGAATCCGTGATCCGAAGTTCGTAGCCTCTCCTAGCAAGTATAATGTAACGATTATTTTTAATTGTTAGGAATAGATTGAGGTGTCACGTTGTAGATAAAAGATCGGCAAATATATAGGCAAGTGTCGCGTTGCGAGACACGACTTCTGAAACTGTTGTTTATGCTGTCGAGCTATAAGGGCTAATTAACTGAAACTTCGAGCCGAAGGTCTGCTGTCCTAAACTTCGTAATTATTTGTGGTATATCGCACGCCAGCATAGCGTGTTATTAGAAATAATTTTCAGTATGACGTGAGTAAACGGCGGTTTAGTGTAATTCAAAATTCACGTATTCTTTTTTTTTCTTCTTAATCATAATGCTCACGAATATATAACTGGTCTCTAGAATACAGACCGAGAACTAGCTTCTTGATTTTTCGACATGACTTTCTGTATACGAAACAGTCTAATTTTATCACAATTACCAATGCAGAATATAAAAATAAAGTACGTTACAGTAGGTTGATTGTGTTCATGAATGTACTATACAGACTATATTATATGCTTATAATTATTCAGGCGGCGTTTTGACGCGTTTCGTTTCCGTTCCTTTTCACGTTTCCTTCATTAAAAAAACATACAAATAGTTTTATTTATTACATTATATATGCCATACTATATATTGCATTGGAAATATATGATTCGTAGGACAAAGGATTCTCCCTACTAAGTAAGTGCAACGATTTTAAGGGGGTGCCATAGTCGTACCATTACCGACTGAGCAATTGACACAGTTTCAAACTTATTAAAAATAAAATACGAATAATAAAAAATCAAGAGCACATTTCTTTGCGGTTTTGAACGTTCTATCATGTAGTAAAAATTTGAAATCGAAATATCAAATGGTTTTTGCAAAAACTACTTGATATTTCGACTTCAAACTTTTACTGGATGATAGAA
>UXGD01005848.1:0-13620 GCA_900474315.1 Torymus auratus
TGTTAATGTACATAGAGGGACTGCTCCCAATCACATTTCGGGGAGCAGTCCCTCTCTATCGAGTAGCTGCTCCTCGACGAGCGAGTAGCGGCTGGGAAGCAGCTTACCAATTCTTCTTTCAGTGCAAGCGTAATAATTCATGAAAAACATCAGGAATTTGAAGACAACTAATTTTTGTTTTAAAGAGCTACTGTTTGTTTTTAATGCCATAAATAAAAACGATTATTTATTTGTATTTGTATTTGTATTTATTTAATATAATGACAAGCCTTTTAGCCTAAAATACATTGTGGTTTAAAAAGTATAAAATTATAATACTAACAATTAATCGGCATTAAAACAATATTCTTTAATTGATTTTTTGAAAATAAATGGGTTATTGATACAATTTTTTATTACGCATGGGAGTTTATTCCATGTAGAGATGCCTCTCGGTATGAAAACATTATATAGAATTATTATTTATAAAGCATTATTTATAATTTATTAAAACCAATATATCATTTGAGATCATTTAGCGACTTTTCTATACTTGTTGCATCCAACGCTGTCATGTACCTTTTCGGCACGCACCACTTGCGGTACCCTAGAAATGTTAGGTGAGTTGCATCCGAGGATAGGACCCGGCAGTAGCGGTCGTCCCTCTCCATCAACCTTAGTGAATTTACGCGCCCAAAATGTATACCACCAATGACGAGCCAGCTGTGAGTATCTTGCTCCACCTGTTCTGACCTGACGATCCGCAGCCTGAAACCATTGCATATTTTACCTTTGCGGTCAACGACCGCGAGTAGAATCCGCCCTCGACCAAACTGTGCACGCCTAGTAAATTTCTGTCGCTGGTACATGGGATGTTATCCAACGTTCTGTTCAGCAATAGCTTCGAAGCGTTTATTTGTTGGCAACGGATTCTGTCGTCCAGACGGTAACAGTTGCTGTGCAAGCTGCGGACTCTGGATACAGGGGATAAATCCATGCCGATCTTAATATACCACTCCTCGAAGAGAGTCCTGGCTTTTCCGTCTACATCAACGTGCATTGTTGTTAAACTGCTTCCATTCCGCACGGTTACAATATAACCCTGGACGGGCGACCAGAAATCTACTGGGCTGATCTCCATTGTCGGCCAGCGGAGGAACGGCCTATTAGCTTATCGTTGTAGTCGGAGGACACACGACAGTTGTGCAGATTGCCACACACTTCCGGAGAGTTCATAAGCGCGTCAATGCGATCAATAAATATGACGGGGTAAACGTCATCGGTGTAGTCTAGGTCGAAGACGTTGCAGTTGTCGAAGCCGAAACCCGATCGCATTTCTGGACTCATTATCATCTGCTGTATCATCCGTATTGTAGCCGGTTGGCTTTGATAGCTTGATAACTATTTGTGATCATCGGCACAACTTGTATTCTCTTCGTGGACGTTAACTGGATATTGAGGATATTATTTGGAGGTCCGATTAAGATTCTACACTCGTGTAGGTGAGCCAGAGGCAAAAGGGAAGAACTAAAGTCCATGTAGCAGGTTGTATGATATCTAAAAAAAAATTAATTGAAGTAATGTTAGTTAATTTTAATTTTTAATGGTACACGAATAATTGACGCTAGTAAAGAACTCACGAAAGCTCGTAGTCTCTCCAGTGCGTATCTTGTACCGAACGATAGGAAGACGTATCTGGAACTAAAAGTAAAATGTTTTCCCCACTCACGACTGACTTTCGAATAAGAAAGCTTGAAAGTTTTGGTGGAGATATATAGTAGATAATGTACGTCGGTATAACGTAAAAAAATTGATAAAGACTGATGGACAGTTTTTATCAAAAGTTTAGCTTTAGAACCTATTTATTGTATGTCACATATTATGTAATTTAATCACCTGTTGTTGTTTATTATTAATAAGATTATTAAAATTATTATGAGGCAATCCGAGCCAATTCTATTATCTTACAGTGGAAATTTCACTGTAAGTGGGTTAGATGATGAGTGAGAAACAAAATCATCTGTATTTCACAGTGGAATTTCTTCTGTAAGTTAATAGAATAGCCTGGGATTGTCCCATAATAATAAATTCATTTTTTACGCAATTGTTATGACCTAGTGTAAAACTTTTTTAATAATAAGATAAGATTATTATTGTGGCTAGAAAATAATAAATTTTTAGTAAAGTTTTTTTTTCAATAATAACCCATGCCCAGAAAAAATATTCATTAAAAAAGGAATTAAAGCTCTTTTTCTATAGTTTTATTTTCTTTTTTGAAACTTAGAGTAGGTCAATCCTGGGCTAAATGGCTGAGGTTTGAAGTGAAGAGCCTTTTTGAGATTTTCATCAAAAAGTAAAGTTGTTCTAGAAAAAATAGGCAACTTAATGGACGATGCTCAACTGCGGATTTTCATTTTATATACTATAACGAACAAGAATAACCGGGCACCGATGGTGTGCTAAAAAAAAATTTTTCAAATCGTGATTTCAGGTTTTGTCACAACTTTGATGGGATTTGCACATATAGATTATACGAGAGTAATTTCAAATTTATGTAAAAATTAAATGATGGAATGAATGGTTCTTCATTTCTTGATGTTATAATACTATAACTAGCTTCGCATTAAATCAGATATTATTTGATGAAATAATTCAAATTGTTGATGTTGGATTGATGATGAATTGACGTTGGTATCGTAAAAATAAGTAATAAACCATCCTTTAACATTTTTTTAACAGGTTCAGTACGGCATGAGGCAAATATGACTCATGAAATCTGTCATACTTTGAATTGCTATACAACCAAAAAATTTTTCAACTTTTGCCAAAACGCTTTCAATATTAGATATAATAATACACATCATTAGGAATAACTAAAACTAAAAATTTCTTTGATTATTTTTTACTCTTTGTAAACTTTGTGTATTTTATACTCTGTTACATTATCCGTACTGAATCTGTTAATTTACAAAAACGACTACTTATAAACTATATAAATTTTCCTAAAACCAATTTCTCTGTCAACAATCACATTCAACAATATTGAAACCTATCACGTTACACACCGGCAACTTTGTTCCCTCTATACACACCTATATATAACGCGTGAAAGTACGACCCTCAGAGAAGCCGTCAAGCGCAGAACCGCGAGTTTCGCTTTTATCGGGAGGACCTCGAACTCGCCGAATGTTATAGGTACGTGCGTATAGCCGTTTATCGACCCTTTGCATCGCCCGCACTCGCGCGCGTTGCTCTGTAACTGATACCGCGTCGCACTGGGGATAGAAAGGACCTCGATTTACATATTGAATCGTAAAGATTAGGTTGTAGTTTAAAAAAAGATATGTCTTATAGTTTATAGGAGTTTTAGACGCGGGAAATCAAAATGTCAGCTTGAGATGGAATGTAAATGTGTTTTTTATTAACAATGTTTGCTACGGTTAACTGAACTCAAATTGCCTTTAGGTAACTAAAGACAACTTTATCCGATGATGTAAACAGAGGTAAAATTATATTTTACAGAAAAAATATTTAAAAATGAAAATTTAAATTAAATCGCAATGTATGCAATAAATATTGACAGTCAACATCCAAGAAATAATTGAAGCTTGATCGAAAAATATTTGAATATTAAACGATTGTTTACAAACGTGGAGAAATATGTTTTATTACAAATCGGTATTTTGATTTTAAACGAAAGGTAAAACAAAATTATACTAAAATATTAG
This sequence comes from Torymus auratus, assembly GCA_900474315.1. Lineage (NCBI taxonomy): Eukaryota > Metazoa > Arthropoda > Insecta > Hymenoptera > Torymidae > Torymus > Torymus auratus. Next base: position 3,708 of record UXGD01005848.1, read on the forward strand.
TATAACAATTATACTAAACTTTGGTAAAAGTTTTATTAATTTTTGCTGTATAAAATTATAGTAATTTTTAACGCAATCTTTTTCTCCACGTATGTGCAGACAGTATTTTCAAATTAAATTATAAGAACGGAACTTGTCAGATAATAAATAACTTTTGGAAATAAATTTACTATATCAACGTATCGCACGATAAAAATTATAAATTATATCTAAAATTCTATTAATTATATAGTTTTACTTATCGCGTGATAGAATAATGCTTTTAAAGACGAACGGTATTTTCTTCATCAAATTAAATAGCTACACGTAACAGGACATGATGCATTCCAATTACGGCGCCTGTCGGTAGGCACCACAACATGCACGTAATAATAGAGTTTAGCCTGCACAAAAACTTCACCACCATTTACATTGAACTTAGCGTTAAAATTAATCACGTCAATTAGCGTTAATTAAAGCGCCCTTATCGCACGTGAGAAAATTTTTTAACATTCGAAAGAAACAATTAATATTATTAAAGTTAACGCTATAATAATAGAAGAATCCTATGATTATAAGGAAGTTTCAAGGCGCAGAGAAGCGAAGTTAATTCAAAGTTTCGCCGTTCCTCATAACTCTCGCAGACAACTAAAAATTGAATACACCCGCCCGGCCCGAAGTCGCACGAGAGAACAAGCATACGAAAGCAGCTTTCATCACGCGAACTACTCATATTGTTATGGAAATACTATTTCAATAACTGTGCGAAGAGGCCAAAATTATCCCACTCGGGAGGGCTGAACAAAAACTATATGCTCGTTCTTTCTCCCTCGGCTCCCAAAGGGGAAACTTTTTAAAACTTGGCCGCACAAAAGAAGTTCGCAGTAAGAACTTCCATGCTCGCGTAGAACTCGACAAAAAAAAGAAAGGCGCTGCGAGCGAGCCGAATAAAAAAGATAAAAGCGTAATAATAGTCCGAGTGTAATAATACAGAAATTACATTGCAGATGGCGGCCGATAGCGACGCTGAGAAGTCAGCGCGCCGAGGGAGCAGAGCGCTATATTCAGCTATGGAGTCGCGAAAGTGAGAAAGTGGACGAGCGAATTGTCGGATGAAAGGAGGATGGAGAATGGCGCGCGGGTGAAGAGATGTGGAAAAAGTCGATTAGAGCACCTTTTGCTTTGATAGCGGTATGAGTGGTATCGTATTATTCGAACGGTGGTATTTCAATGAACAATTTAAACACTTAATTATAGTCTGAATGGAATCTCGAAAAAAAAGAACTTCCAATTTTTTCCATGAATAGTTGGAATAATTATTCTTTTCGAATGAGACTTTTTAACAGGATTTCACTAACGATGCTTCTATAGGTATACTGGCTAAAATAACCGTGTCCGCGGTTATAGACAATGCTTAAAAATAGCCATCCTTCAAAACTTCGAAAGCGTGTCAAAAGTGTATTTACAGAGGTGATTGAGGAAACATTTCTAATTCTCGACTCGCACGCCGCAGTTACATTATCGCCGCTCAGAGAATAAGCACCCAAAATATACTACACTCATTATCCTTATATCTATATTTTCCAAAATATCTCCGCCAAACTAATTTTTACAAAAATTGTATATAACCATATATAATACCTTTTTTGCTTATACTCGCCTATAAGCGAAAAACCTGCGCGCAATTGCACAAAAAGCTAAAACTCCGCCGCTTAATTCCCCTCTCCCACTTGGCAACCCTAACAGCAAAAAAAAATCCCCATCTCCCATTCCCTCTGCCCCCATTAAAATATTCAAAGCGGCGCTCAATTTTCGCGCGATTTCCCGGCGGGCCTCGAAATCAGGCATCGCAACGAGAGGGTAAGGACCTCGATAGCACCAAAAGACGCGCGTGCGTATACTATACCTACTGCAGTGTGATGTGTACATCGAAGATATACACATCGGATACGGAATATTGCACAATAGGGAGGAAAGACAGCGGAGGAAATTTCGTTCGAGAAACGCGCGCATATGACGCATGCACATCCCCGTGGATATATAGAGAGAGGCAGGCAGGCAGGCGGATTACGCATATGTGCAGCGGGCAAAGTTCGCTCGGGCGTGTGTGTATGTGTGCGAGAGAGCAAAATTCGCGCACGGTGGCGGCGTGCTGGGTATATATGGGGGTTTATGCGACGCGTTGGCGCTTTATGAAAAAAGTTGACGGTAGGTTGGTGAAATTGTTGGGGAACGTATATTATATAGTGAGAAAGTCTGGGGATGGTTTAATGAGATGGTTTTAAGAGTTTTTAAGAAGTTCGGAGGCTTTTCGTTCAACTTTTATGTAACTCTGGTAAAATCTGCCTGTGTTTAATTAAAAATCAGAGGATCGTCATTAATATAGGATTAAAAAAATTATATATTTTGATTTCGTACTTTGTTTTCTTTTCTTTTAGATGAAGAGCGGATAGAGGGAAATTGAATTTAAATTTGTAATTTGTTTGTAGCGCTCTATGATAACATGCCCTTAAGCACAATAATTTCTTGGAAGTGTTCGAAAATAGTCCAACACTAATGCTTACCAAAATGCTAATATCGTTTTGTAAAAGTTTTAAGATACCGCTATTAATTTAACGAAGTACATTGAAATACAAATCAACAACTATGTTTCTGAAAAGCTCAATGTTGGAAATCTTCATGTAATTTTTAAACGATTAGCAGAGTTTGTTCACACTTAATTTTTTTTTCTCTCATCGACTGAAATGTTAATTTTATTTGAATAAACATTTTAACAAATAATATAAAATAATTCTTAACTCGATGAATTATTCGATCGCAATGATTAGCAATTAAACATTAACTTTTAAGAACATATAATATGTACCAATTTGCAGCGGGTTTTTTTCTATTATGTAATTAATCATGGAGAAAAAGTTTTAAGAAGTTAGAGACTTCTATATAGATTAAAGAATTATAACATTATTTCGATATATATTTAGATGTACGAGATATAACGTATTTTTAAAAAATATTATGTTTTTATGGATAACTCGTAGTACATAGTACAACAATCGACACTATTTTTGTTCCCAATTGTAGAGAATTTCATTTTGCTTCGAATGCAATACAGTCACAATATATTAGATTGAAAGTAAAACAGGCGGAAAAGAAAACTTTGTAAAATCGCTATAAAACAAAAGAGTGTAAACTTCAATAATAAAAGTATTGTTTCCGGAATTTATTGAGAATATTAAACAGATCAGAAGGTGAAGAAAAATCTTAAGATGTTTTAATTTTATGGGATTTTTATAGATAAATGAGTATATTTAACTACATCGATTGATAAGTGCATAAATGTTCCTATAGGTCAGTTATTACTAGCATTAAGTGCATTACCTTTGTAACCCTAATTATATGCTTATAGATAGTCAATTTGCATAATTTTCGTTTAAATATAGTGTGCTCCACTCTTCAGACTATTCTCTACAGATCAGAAATATAAATCAGAGAAATAATTATATTCTTGCAATTAAAGCATAAACTAATTGTTATAAAATTATCTTTTATATAAACGTTATAAAATTAATTATAATAATTGTTAAATTAATTATAACTAATTGTTATAAAATTATCTTTTCTATAAACGTTTTCCTATAACACTACAATAATACTCGCAAAATTTTCGTTCAGTAAAAATGAAATACATATACCTCGATTCACTTAGAATCAATCATAAAAAGTACTAAAAATCCCAAGCACTTAGCAAATGCAAAGCTCGACGCTATTTACACTCTACATTCATTGATCCACTTTTCGCGGAACGCTCCCCGTATGTACGCGCACATTTTCTTCCGCTTCGCATGAGAGTGCGCGCGCATATAGATTTATGCGGAAGAGTGAAAGGGATGAGCAGGCCACTTTTGCTTTGCTGTACTCATATATATATACACAGACATGCCATATTACAGCTCGCGCGCGGGAAAACTTTTTTTTCCTCTCCCGTGTAGCGTTTTTCTCCAAATGAGTCGTAAGTAAATCAGCACTACTCGCAATACATAACGGAATATGATGATACGGAATTTCGTCGAGAATTTTCGGAATGATAAAAAATGTCGCGTTGCGGAGTTTATATATTCATTATTATGAAAATGACATTCAAAGGGGTATAATTAACTATTCTAAAATGCGAACTGCCGCAGGGTATATAAATATTAAATGAATAACATAAAGTATCGAACTGAATAATTTGTTTAAATATATATTATATCATTATTCGATTTTTTTGCGTGACTCAGTACTTTCCGTGAAACCTGTGTATTTTCGATTTTTCCAAAAGGTTATATAGACATATATATTATTTCATAGCCGACGCAGCTGGCACTATTGTAACACGACGGGCTAATGCATTATTCAGAAAATGTCATTTACTGTATTCCGAGAATTTTAATTTAAACGCGCCAAGACATTTGCGCTGATTTATAAAGCTGCATATTATTATTTCCGAGACTCGAAAAACACTAATTTTTATCCATCATATAAAATTAAACAACTTTAAAAAAATAAATAAAATCGAAATACCATAAAAGTCATTCAAATAGGTATTAAAATAATAATCGTTCATTATACTAAACAATGCCTCATCGTCCAGGTAAAAGGTTTCCCCATATGAAGCATAATAAAGCGGCCAATTAAAGCATTAAACCCCAGCAATAAACCGAATAAGCGCGCGCATAGCAACAATAACAGCGCACGGTGACATAAATCTTCCTGAAAACCTGCCATAGGACAAATGTGCGCAAACCCCGCGAGAGAACGAAGCTCAATATAAAGAACGACGTGTAGCAGCAACCTGCGCTCTCTTTCTCGCCCGGGACAAAACTTCCAAGATGGAGGGCCCACTGCACGGGAGAAAGAAGAAAGAAGAAACAGAGCGCGCGAGCGAACAATGAAAAACGGCCAAGAGAAAGTAAAAGAGAGGGAAAGGGCCTCGTTAGGAACAGCTGGCGCGTACATATACGGAAGCCTTGTAGTCCTCGATATGGCCAATGCGCCATTATGGTTTCCACTATTGGAATGCTTATATACGTCGGCTTTGTAATACGTAGGTACGTGTATTAAATGTGGAAGTTGATACGGTGAGGCGAGCCTGAAAATTCAGGAGCAGCAGCGACTGGTTTCCTGTTGTCGAGCGTCGTGTTAATCATGGATATGAGCTATTCTCAAATTTATTTCCCTTTTACGTCTCAAAAAAAATAAAAAAAATTTGTTTAAGGCACACTCATGGGACAAGAATTTTCTTGTTTTTTGAGCTTTACTATAGATGAGAAAAAAAATATGTGCACGCTAAATTTAATAGTATCATTTTTTTGCGACAGATCCTAGTTTTTGAGAAAATAGTCAAAAAAGTCCTTCTTTTCAAAAGTCAGACATTTTTTCTAAAATCTGTCAACTTAAATGTTCAAAAAACACATTTAAACTTCAAAGAAAGAGCTTTAATTCCTTTTTTTTAAATTAATAAATGTTGATTCCTTCAAAAGTTACGAGGGTTTAAATTTGAACGTCGAAAAGGCATGAAAACGCAAAAATCGCAGAAATCTGCAGCGCCGGCTTTAAGAGTATTTTCATGTCTTTTCGACGTTCAAAGTTAAACCCTCGTAACTTTTGAAGGAAAGAACATTTTTTAATTTTTAAAAAAAGGAATTAAAGCTCTTTCTTTGAAATTTAAATTTCGTTTTTGAAACTTTGATTAGACCATTTCTGGGCAAAATGGCTGAAGTTTGAAGAGAAGGACTCTTTTCTCAAAAACTAGAATCTGTCGTAAAAAATGATACAATTAAATTTAGCGTGCATATATTTTTTTTCTTATCTAATATAGCTCAAAAAACAAGAAAAACCTTGTCCCATGAGTGTGCCTTAAAAAAAATTTTTTTATTTTTTTTTGAGACGTAAAAGGGCAATAAATTTGAGAATAGCTCATATATTCGTTATTTTAATCGACACGAGGAGACTGGTTTTTAGGGTTGAGCTTCGGAAAAGGTCGTGTATAATTTTGCAGGATTGGTAGAATTTAGTTACAGCTTTTACACCGACTTTTCTCCAATTTGACGCGAGATATAACATGGCCCCTAGGTGTACCTGAAAATCGATACGGCTACCGTAAACTACGCGTACTTTAAAAAGGATAAAATTGCTTTCTTTCGCCTCGCGCGAGTATTTTTCTCCCTGTCAATACCAGGCAGCGCAGCGCGAGAGCGAAGATTTTTTAGTTAATGAGTCGCGCCTTTTGTATCGTGGACTTAACGTTCGTTCGTTCGTTTTTACATAAATTTAGACGAGAGCAGGCGGCAAGCGTCCTATAATGAAAAAACAATATTGTCGCCTTTTTTAATTAAATACTTTCGTAATTTTATTCTGCGTCGGAATTGGTAACTCGTGAGCGCGGAATAAAATCTTTTTCCAGAAGTTCTGCGGCAGAGAAATAAATTGTTTTTCGTTCTCGGAATGAGAGATTTTTTTTTATTTTAGTTTCTAGGAAAAAAGGTTGAAATGTTTTTTAGCGACTATTTTAAAATGAGAAAAATGATATTCAGAAAATATAACAAGTCATGTAACGTTAAAAAGAATTGGACTGAAATAGAGAAAGTTATATTTTTATTGAAAAAATATTTAGAAATAAAAGATTTTCGTAGAAATTTTTTTTATGTCGTACTTTTGTCAAAAAACGCAATTTTTAACGATATTAAAATAGTTTAATTTTAAATTATTCTTGCTCTGCTTTTTATCCCAGAAATGAAATATTCAGCTTTTTAAATATTTAAAAGTAATTTCAAAAACAGAATCCTTTAAAAACACAAAGTTCCACCTTTTACAATTTTCATTTTCTTTACAGTACAAACTCTAATTTTCAAAAACCACTTTTTTTAAAAAAAGGCGAAAAAAATTCCGTTCCAGTAAAACTTATTTTCAAATAATAACCGTAAATTTAAATATTATTCTGAAAATTCCCCAACAATATTCATTAAAAATACGTGGAAAATCACGAATTAACATGCGTATAGACCGTCCCAAAATAAACACCGACAGCGAATTTCGAATTTCAGCCGCACGCTCGGACTTAAAACCCCACTATTTAAATACACCCCTGAACAAAACCTTTTTTTTATCAATCCCTATATCCCTGCGCACTTTCAAAAATTAAACATTAAAATAACAATTACTCTTTTCTCATTCTATACACCCCATCTACATATATATATCTGCAATCTGAAAAACCGCTCCCCGTCTCACACGGCGCGGCACACACGCCAATCCGACGTTCCCCATAAATTGCGCGCGGACACGCGTGTCGATCGATACTCCCCGAACAAATTTATATTTTCATATATAATACATTATGGATATATACGTCCATTGTGAGGCTGTCACTCCGCGTTCATGTTCTCTCTCTGTTTCGCGCGCGCAGCCGTATACCATACACGAATCAATTTCCCGCTTCGTATTTATTATTCGCCGTAAACTTTGCGGGATTTCGTCGCGAAGTTCTAGCACGCGGTGTGTGTATTTGTCAGATGGCGATAGCATTAATCGGTGTTGCTCTTTTAATAATACGGTTTGCAGTTGGCGGTTTAGTTGGAATATATCCAAGATTGTTGTTAATAATTGCTGTTTTTATGATTGTTTGAAAGAATTTGTTAGTGAAATAATAGGCGCTGTTAGGTATATAAGCTTTATACACGAGCGACTAAGAAGTACATCCCCTTTATTTCGCGATGTTCCATCTTCCTCTCTCGTCTCATTTTTCACCCCATTTTATGTCAAGAACACGGCGAAACAAGGATGAGTGCTATTTCTACGTCGCATTTACCGTATCTCACTATTACTATTTTCAGCTGAAATTTAATTGGTTTTGTTATTATTATTCTTGAGTAAACAACTGAAGCACTGGAAATTGACTCGCAGTGAAAAATGAAAGAGGCTCGCCTGGATATCATCGCACTTCGTTTTACGTTTCAAGAAATTCGACACTCCCGTGGGCTTTCTAATTTATTCGAGAAATTGATCACGCCATCTATAGTGCTCAGGCGTAGAATAAACTAGATTCTTATAGTATATCAACGGCAATGATTAAACAAGTTTTCATAAAATCATACTGTTTTGCATAGCAATAAAAAGTAGAATAAAGTGGATCTATCTATATTATTTCTTTTTGAAGACTAAACTGCTTTTATTTTACCCTCGCACTTAAACATATTTAAAGTAGTCATAATAATACATTCTGTTATTACTTCAAAGCCACAAATTTAATTTTTATTTACTGCACTTTTGAAAAATTCTACATTTACTCATATTTACAGCAGTGAAAACAATTTTTCCCGTATTTTTCCATAAATATTCCATTTTTCCTCCCTCGAAAAAACGTTTGTAATAGTACATTGTGCAACTAGGGGAGGTGAAAACATCTCATCCGAGTCTGAAATAGCTCTTCTTCCCGTGTTACACACCGTATTTTTTTCAACGAGTGCATGAGAGGGCCTTTTTATATGCATGAAAATTGTGTAAGGGATCGTGTATTTTGAGTCGTGCACAACCGATTAGTGAATTAATACTGAAGATTAATAATAAACTAAAAATATAATTATACAAAAAATATAAATAAAAGTATCATGCAATTATTTCTTACCTATTAATACCTATCTATAAAAGTTTTGCAATTTAATCTTTAAAAGTTATTTTATATCATTCTAAACAGGCCAAAAAGCTAACAAATATAGAAATTTGACTAGAGAAGTTTCGTTGTACCGGGGAAAAAAACTTTTTCTCAAGTCAGGCATGAAATAGGGCCTTTTTCGCATGTGAAAGTAGGAGAGAAAATTTTGCATTTCAAGCGTATTTTGTAAAAGTGGTAAGAAATATCCATTTCTACCCTAAAACAGGTGACGAATGAAAAACTGGTGAGAAATATTCATTTCTCATGGAAAACAGGTGAGAAATGAAAAACTGGTGAGAAATATTCATTTCTCATGGAAAACAGGTGAGAAATGGCCATTTCTCACCAAAAACACGTTTTCAATTTTTTTAATGATCGGACTTAAATTTTTGAATCGGATAGGTATAGCATTCGAAAGAGCATAAGAAACCTATATTAAAAAAAAAGTTCTCTAGCTATCACGATTCTTTTGTTATTAACAAAAACGTGTTTTTTTATAAAAGCTGAGAAAAATCAGGATAATGCAGAATATAAATAGCTATAATCTATAATAAAATTTGAATTCATTCTTTTGGTTATTTTTTGAGAAAAAAATTGAAAAAATGATAAAAACAAGTTTTATATGTTCAACGATAACGGGAGTAAAATTGACTTAATCGCTTCAAAATTCCTTCTAGAGGTACATTTTGGATAGTTTTCAGTCGAGTTTTTTGGGTAAAATAATTGGTTTATAAATTTCAGAGATATATGAGATTAAAATTTTTTTAACCATTTTTTCAAATTGTAATTTCTTGAGAACGGCTCTATGTATCTGAATCGGATGGGTAGCATTCGAAAGAGAATTAAAATACCTATATGTCCTTAAATAACTTTCCTAGGGTTTTTTGTTATTAACAAAAACATAAAAATGAAAAAAATGTAAAAAATGAGTTTTGTATTTCCAACGATTACAGGAGTAAAATTGACTTAATCGCTTCAAAATTCCTTGTATAGGTAGAGTTTGGATAGCTCTCGGTCAAGTTCTGTGGGCAAAATGATTGGTCCATAAATTTCAGAGATATTTGAGGTTAAAATTTTTTTTAACCATTTTTTAAAATCGTAATTTCTCAAGAACGGCTCGATGAATCAGCTGCAGATTTATAGAAATTTTTGTGTGTGATATAGATAGTATGTATGTGAATTTTCACCAAGATCGTACAATTACTTTTTGGGATATTTGATATTTAAAATTTTCTTATTTTTAAA
>UXGD01005849.1:0-13620 GCA_900474315.1 Torymus auratus
CTCTAGTTCTGTGGGTTTACTCGTGTCTATATCTCTGTGATGATGATGCAGTTTGGGATGATAGGTACCGTAGGTAGAGGGTGATGGAAGTATTTTTTGGATTTTTGAAGATTTTCTAAATTTTTTTTTTTGTATGAATCTAACAGGGGTTGGTAGAGTTTTTTGGAGTTTTTGTATTGAGTTTTTGAAAAATGCTAAACTGCATTATTTGTATGAAATGTAGAATATCCTGTTTAAAAACTTTGTCTACTAAAAGCGATTAGAAATGTTCTTAAAAAATAAAAAATAAACTTTGTAATTATCTTTATGATATTGTTTAATATAATAGTGAAAATAACTAAATATAAGAAATAAATTTTTCCAAAATTAAATATGTGAGAAGTTATCTTATCGATAAAAGTTACAGAAATTGGAGAAAAACTTTTGCTACCTAAAACCGAATATTTAATATATAAATTTGCACAATAATTTTCAAACTAATAAAACAGCAAATCAAAAGCCCTCGAAACCCATTAAAAACCAAAACCAGCCAAACAAAATATATAGCCAAAGTCCAGGGAACCACGTCGCATCTACCCCTCATCCACGACGCGTGCAGCTCGGACCGCCCGTCGCTCTCATGCAAATTAGAAAAAGAGCCGACGTTTATCTTGCGGCCTCACACTCTCTCTCTCACACACAAAGTCGCGCAAAAAAATGCGGAGAGAAAGCACGTGCAGCGCGCGGTGGCAAAGGGCTGGGAAAAGCCGCAAGAGAAAGAGAGAGAGAGAAAGCGAGTATAACGCGCCCTATTAAGTCGCTCAGTGGGCAAGAAGAGAGAGAGAGAAAGAGAGGTGTTACGTGTATACGCCGCGCATTTTTATTATCGCGAACGTCGTTGCGGGGCGCAAAGTGCCCGGGAAAGCGAGGACGCGTTACGTTTCTCCTTTGCGCTTTTATGTCCCGGTGGGGAGGGAAGGGGTTTTCGCGGAGAGGGAGTTTGCTATAGTGTGACGGTGGTACGGGAAATTTTTTGAATGTGGTGTGATGCGGTAGTTTGTTTTGAACGGGAGGTGGTAGAATGTTGTTTTGGATTTAGTTTTAGGTGTGGGCTGTGCTTGATAGTTTATTGATAGATGGAAATAGGTGAAAATAATTTTGTTATAAAGTTGCCGTTTTCGCGTGGGGTTTTTATATCGAAAAGTTTGAGTTAAAGTTTAAAAATGAACGTTTTTTAAATAAACAAATGACTTTTTGAGTAAAAAATATAAGTTTCTAAAACATATACCGAACCGATTTGCAACTATTACAATCCAATTTAATATTTCTATGCTAACAACGAAATATTGTGCCATGCACCTACTGTTCGTCACTATAAAACTACGAAATAACGTATATTCAAACGCAAAACCAAGCACTCAACAACCTCCATAAATTACAATCGCCTCTTCTGAAAACAACAACCGCGCAACAACTACAACTGACACTTACTACCGTACAATCAGAGCATTCACTTCGCATCTCGCAACAGCAGCAGCCCTGCTTGCTTGCTTGCGCGCTTACATTCATCGACTCTCTACCGCTCGACATTGTCCGCGCACAAAGCGCGCGATATCACAATAATTCCATAATTCCCGGGGAAAGTGCGAGCTATATACGCAGCGTCGCGCACGTGCCGCGTCTCCTGTTTTTCATCGAGTTACCTAACATACACGAGCGCGCAAACAATGCATCTGATTTCTGCGCGGCCCCGTTAAATTTACGCTGTCAGACGCAGAGGCGCCGCTTAGCAGCAGCGGTACCAGGGTGATATAACCCGCGAGCGTTACGTGAAGACGAGGGGGGATGTATATACACGTATACAGACTCTATGCCCCTGAGTCACGAGTGATGAGCGCAAACATTGGCTTTTTTCGTCCAGGCGAGAGAGAGCGAGGATGCCGCAGGAGGCTGTTATTGACGACTGAGCGAGATATGCGATCGGAAGAGCGCGAAATACGGCTGTTGGGTGCTACTCCGAGTGTATATAATTGGCGATGATTAAGCCGCAGGTTATTCAATCAGTGTAAATTGCGAAGCGTGGGAAGTGGTTGCTGATTATGATGATGACGATGTGTAGAGTATAACATGGCGTCAAAGGTGAACGACCGGCGTAATATTAATTATAAGGAAATTACGTGCAGCGCCGGTGACCTACGGTAATATGATGCTATCTGTTGGTTAATTTTGTCCGAATTTGTGTTACGAGGAATGTTAATATTAAACTTTATATAGGTATTAATAATACTTATTCAAAGTTAAAATTATTTCGTTTCCTTACTTTTAAACTTTCAGTTGTATAGACGACAAAATGTAACCAAAAAATCAATTAAAAATCCTAACCGCCAACCCCCGGCAAAATCATACCAACTCTACCGCAGTAGTATACAACGTTAAAAATCCGCAACCGCCTTAATCCCCGCGCGCCGCACAGCTCTCGCCGAAAATCCGACCATTAAGCTCGCGAAAGTTTCTCGCGCGCGGCGACAAATCGAGAGCGAGGAGAAGAGCAAACGTGCGAACGTGGCCGGAGGCCAGAGAGAGAGAGAGGCGGGTAGTCGACGTGCGGTCGGACGTGTTCCCGAGAGCTCTTCGATCGTCGTCTCGACGCCGCCACACCGCGGGAAGTTCCGACGGCGCGAGGAGAAGGAGGCGCCGCACACAGAACCCCGGAGGCTATATACGCGCGTTGAAATTGCGTTGACTTTAATTATCGGATTTTCGCCCTTTTGTCCGGCACCGCGCGTCGGGGCGGTGGAACTTTAGTTTCAGTTCTCTGGGGTCTTGGTTTCTTTCTTTCTTTTTTTGAGTGGTTGGTGGAGTGATTTGTGTATGGTTGGGGATTTAGTCGTGGTGTGCGGTATGGTTAGGATTGTCTTTTGAATTATTATATTATTGTACTGTCGTTTAGAGTGTATATAAACATGAATGTAATAATGTAGTAAGAAAAAATTCTATCTTGTTATTAGAATATTTTATAATTATTGCTGTAAAATTAAATATATATATTATATAAATAATTATATGTTACAAAGAGATATATAAACCGGCTTTTTTCATTGATATAGTAAAAGATATTTATGATGGGTGCGATAAATACTTTTATATATGATAACAAAATCTTAGGAGTAAATATATTTTTACTAATTAGATTCTGATTATACTGTACCATTGTAATCAAAATACATCAACAAAGATATTTAATCTGCACTGCACACTCATATCTTTTTCCAATCGCATCGAACAACATAATCATCAACAAAATATACACTCAATATCGAATTACGAAAAATATGTATCTGTATCTGTTGCAGCGGTACAAAACGAGCGGCAGCCGCGCAACACAGCGACCATCAGGCCGGAGGCCCTCGTCGAGATGGACCAGGAACGGGCGCTGCGCGAGGCTGCCGTCGCTGTCGGTGTCTTTGGGTATGTCAAAGTTCTTACTTGTTCGTTTACGGTCTACTGTGGTTGCTCTCCTAATATAAGATCAAAATGAGACCACGTGATTAGAGATGGAGTTGGCCAAGATTATAATATTGCCTTGCTCTCGTGCAAGGTGCAGCCCTAAAATTATTGCGTCACCGTTAAACAAAATAAACAACATATTCATTCGTATCCTTGAAATTAAGAAAAAATATTCAACCACACCACCGTTAACTATATATTTTCTAAAAATTAATAACGCCACACATAATACACACACCCTGTTCCTTTTAACGTAATATTTTTTGCGGCGCATTATATCACCTTCGCGCACGGCACAGCCGAAACAAAAATAAATTCAGCTCCCCGCAGTATAGAAAAACCAATTTCCGTGCAAAAACCCTTTTCGCATATAATATAGCCGTCGCATTGTGCGCTTGAAAAAACCCGGCGCATTATCAGCCCCGCCGGCTCATATATACACGAACATACAATATACCAAAGCGCAAAATAACACAAACAAAACTCACCTATATCACCCCATCCCCGCGCGCGTGCGCACACGTATATCCTTTGACAACCGCGCTCGCGTTTATACCCCTTTTTTCGAGCTCCGCCGCTTAATTAACCGGCACGTACATAACGCGAGCTTTGTTAATCTCCGTCGACCCAAAAATTAAAAAACCAAAGCGTCAACAGCTCTCTTTCTATCTCTCGTCGTCTATAATATACAAAAGAAAGAGCCTTTCCTCTCTCTCGCCGCGCGCACAAAGGCCGAATACACCCATCGAAAAATCCTTCTCCCGTGTGTACATGTACGAGAGACGCTGAAAATAACCGGAGCGAGAGAGAGAGAGAGAGCGCTCGAAGGTTCTATCGGCAATTTTTAATCCGATCGCGCGCGCGAGGCAGAAATCGATCTGCGAGAGAGCCACGTTTGATCTCGCGCCAAGAGGAGAGAGAGAGAGACGAGTGCGGCTTCGCCACGCCGAGCGTGATCTATCATGAAAAATTACCTTTGACCAAGAACGCGAGCCTCAAGCGCTCGGCCGGCAGTAATGGGAAATCCATATATTGATGAAAGAGAAGAGAGTGAGGAGAGTGTCTTGCGCGCGAGGACTGAGCACTAATTCTTCTGTTTTTAGTATAGCTATGGGATTTTGTCTGTTTAGGGAAAAGTGCGCTGAGATTGTGAAGAAAATGAATTGGGAAGCGAGGAAGCAAGTTTGCATGGGGTCATAAAGGGTGGGAATTGTTTTTGTGGGATGTTGTCAAAAGATAAAATAGTATTAACATGAGGTTAAAAGTATAAAGTTATGTACTGAAAAATTGTAATTCGTGCAGATAATAGATAATAATAAAAAAATTGATGGTTTAATTCTTTCAATATGTAAATGTAATTATAAAGATATTTCATCCTTATACATTAGTTGCTCGAGAAAATAAAAACAAAATATTTGTTTCAATACCGTAATGCAATATCTGTACCATAAATATAGAATATGAACTTTTATTGAAAAAGCAAAAATTCATTATCATTAAACAATTGTATATTTGATATTTAATATATTTATATAACAATAATGATCACTTAGATTAATTAAAATCGTCTAAGACAATGTTTTCTTTCTTTTTATAATATCATTTTTTTTTTAATAAAAAGCATATTTCAAGGAAACAATCTCGTTTATTATACGATGTATAAAATTGTGCGTATAAGTAGTAAAAACCAACAACCAGCCTGCCGCTTATTTTCGTACGCTGATCACTTAAACCCGGCCGTCAAGTGCATCGATTCATTTATTCAAATTTTATCAGCATTGAACGGTAATTTGTGGTAAGTTTTCTGGATTACGATTATAAATCCCTGAGTTTTATTTTACGCGAAAAGTCGTGCTTCAACATCACTGCATTGACAAATTAATGGAACAGTATTACAGAGACAGATACACTTGACAGATACATACGACGATATTGCAGAGAAAACAAAAAATTATTACAAAAAGCTTTATAACCGTTTTTTCTATCTTTTTTGCTAAACTGCACGTAACGTCACTTTTTATTGTAAATTTAAAATTCTCTTATTAGAACTTTGCAAAAAACAACTTTTACGAACAAGTTAAACTCGCGTTTAGAGAATGAATTTTCATCGTTCACTATTATGGATATTAATTTTCTCTCACGAAAGCTGTTTTGTCACCAAAGCTCAAAACTCGCGATCGCCATTAGAATGTATAGTCACGATCGTTGTCACATTCACTTTACTACAATAACAAAGCTTTTCGAAATAATTTTTCAATTCTCGCACTTAAAAGACTAAACCTTTCGAAACTCTCTCTATGAATTTCTTGGACTGAAATTTCCATTCACATGTCCCGTAAAATTACTCTGGGCGTTACAAGAACGAAACATCAGTCCAGAGGTGCGCGCGCATTTGACCCAACGACGGTGCAGTTCCAGATTACAACGTCCTCGCTCCTCGAAAAGCTACCGCACATTATGACCGAACCCAAGCCTCGCGTTCCCATTCACAATGCTCGCAAAGATAGCCCTAGCTCTTTCCCCAGGCGATTCTCCTCCGGCCTTCTCCATCGGCAACCTCACATCGTCCCTGGGCATCCTCAACACAGGATTCTCAGCTGTGTCTCCGATATGTCTCTCCACTCTCACTGGTTCCATCACGGGTTCGATCGCCTTGCGGTTTCTGATGTTACCCTCGGACCTTCCGTACCTCGCAGTAAGCTGCAACCTCGTGTCGTCGTCGACGCTGTACAGTCCGCGTTTCAGGTTCTCCGACTTGGTTTTCCGGATGATGAGGGCGAATCGTCGCTTGATGTTCTCCTTGACCAGTTCCTGTTCCTCAACACCATCAGAAATCTCCAGTCCTATGCTGTCGTTCTCGGAGCGGACGGACGAGGATTCCAACATATCCAGGAGTCGGGCAAATGACCGACAGATCTCCTCGAGGGATTTCTGGCTTACGAGGAGGTATCCACGTGAGTCTCTGTCACGTTGACGTACGACTTCCTCGAGCTCCGTCAGGTCGCACTTAGCCGAGCGGAGTTTAGCTTCAGCAAACTCGCGCCTTGCACGTTCCTCTGCTAGGATTAACTCCCGAGAACGCGATTCTTCAAGAAGACGATCACGATCCTCACGAAGTTCAAGGAGCTCGCGTACCATGTCCTGGTGTTTTTGAGGGGTGAGATCCTGCTCGTGAATCGGCTCAGTCTCCATAAGAGCTTTGTCCTCTGGTGGCGGAGGATCTTCACACTGGCTTGTGTCAGACACAGACTGGATCTGCGATTGCAGGTCGAGGTGCAGCGAGATCTTCGGTGGTACTGGTGGAGATTCAACCTGTTCAAACAACAAAAAGATAATCAACATGACGTAGGGTAATAAAGCAACCTCAACAACCACTGGATTCACCTGCGCGACAGCAACCCGGGCCTGCTCGGGCGGTTTCATCGGCTGCCTGGGCCTTCTCTCGAACACCGGTAGTGGTGGTTTCGTCTTCATCCTCTTGGCCAACTGTGGCGCTGGCATCAGCAGTGGCTTCTTGTACACAATTGGCGCGGGTGGTCGTTTCACCTGCCGCACCATCGCGCTCTTTGGCCTCATCGTCGTCCCCGACGATGTTCTGCCCGCCTCCTTATGCAGACTACCAGCCGAGGATACTCTCTTATTAGCGGATTCCTTGGGTTGGGGTAGACTCAACCAACGATACTCGCCCTTGCCGCCGCTCTGAAGGTCGTTACACTCCAGTCGTCGGGAGATCTCGTTGAGCGTCGCTTCCTGGAGGCCAGGGTTCAGACGGACGTCCACGATGACGAGGGTTTTGTTGTGCTCCAGGAGTTGTAGGATCTCTTGGGCGATGCCCTCGGAGAGACCGCATTGCTGAAGGTCCAGGGCTTTGAACCAAAGACTGTCGCGGATTGCTTCGATGATTCCTGCGTTAATCGTTTTACGTTTGTGAAGTACTTTTGCGCTACTAACTATATATAGCTATTTGCTTGTTTTGAATCTATTCAAACACAGATTTGTTTTCTACAAAGAATGATTACAGAGCACAGTAGTGATCTGACAGCAAGTATTACACCATTTAACAATAAATAGGCTTTATCGACATCGAAATACTGTACTCACAAGAGATTAAATAGTTTCCTTACCCGTAACAGCCTCATTGCCAAGCTTCGCGTTCCCATTCAGCGTCAGCCTCCTCAACCCTGGCATACTCTCGAGCTTCGGCTCCCTATACCTCAGCGACTGCTTCCACGCGTCCTGATACAACTCCAGCCTCTGTCTGCACAGCGCGGCCGCTAATGCCGCGCCTGCCGCACTGGTCAAGTCGCATTGCGACAAATTCAACGTCCTCACGCTAGGCGCATCCGTCAGCGACCGACAAAGTAGCTCGCAACCGGCATCGCCGATGTAACATCGCTGCAAGGATAGGTGGCGAAGACACTTGGTACCGGCTAAACCAACGCAGAGGACGGCCAAGCAATCCGAGGGTATAGGCACGCCTTCCAGCTCGAGACTCGTCAGGGTCGTAGAGTTGCGAATGCACTGGCCCAGACTGTGAGATAGCCACTCGACGATGAAGCGTGTAAGGACCACTGGAGCTTTGCCCACCGCGCGAGCTTTAGATTCGGTCGTCGCGTGCTCGAGGAGCTTGCGGTACTGGTACTTGCTGCGCACGCTTATGGATCTGTGGGAATGAGGGTGTGCGGGAGAATGTAAAGAATAAATTGAAGTGTGGAATGAGAGAAAAGGGGTGAGAAATAAGGGTTGTGTGATTTGGTAAAGTGGTTAGACGAAGGTTTGAATTTTTGCCACTAGTAAAATTTATAATATTATTTTCTCACGTTAACAATTATAAAGTTCTTCATTAGCTTTTTGTAGAAGGCTTTTTTAGATGAACATTTAAAAATTATAGAAATTTTAATAAAAAACCAAGTTAATAATGATTCAATCATTGCTACATATTAAAATTAACAATAAAAATCAAAAGTCTTTTTTCAATGATATCACTTAATTTAATAATAAAAAAGTTTTCGACGTTTTTCAAATTTACCACTTAAATTAATAAAACAAATAAATTGCCAAACGATTTTTTGAACTCTAAAAATTTTGCTATCGAAACTTTAACAAATCACAACGCTTTAAAAAAATTTCCATTACCCTTTCGAACACTCAACCACCCCAAGCAAAAGCAAGCACACACATACGCATGCACAGACGCGTCGATACATCGACCGCGCTCAAAGGGGCAGCAAAGAGAGAGAAAAAAAGAACCGAGAGCACATAGTGAGAAAGAGAGGAAGAAAAACCTGAGGGTGCGATCGAGGGACAGGGAATTTAGAATGGGCGCCCAGTCGTCCATCTTGACGCGGTCGGTGGTGAAGTCGAGCGAGTGCGGCAGCGTGACGCATATCATCGGCAGGGGCCGCAGCCGTTGCTGCCTGCACAGCTCCATGTAGCACGTGGCGAAGCTGTGCTGCTGCTTCTGCTGTTGATCGGCCATCGTACTTAGGTGTCGTGCTCGACCGCAGCCTTACCTCGGAAAGAGGGGGAGTGAACTCTTTTGAATAATCGAGTCGCCGGAGTAATTGACTTCGACGGAGCGGATAGAAAATTTAACGTGATATTGTGATGGTGCTTTGATAACATGGTTTGTTCGAATTTTCATTATTACTGATCTGTGGTGATCTATGGTATGTAAATATTTTCATTGTTTACAAGTATCTGATTGGAGAAATAAATAAATTGTATTATTTAAATTAAATAGAGATAATTTTATCGATAAAATAGTATCTATAATATACTAATACTTTGAAAAACATCTCATAATTCATACAAAAGTGCTGTCATTGTTAAATAAATTAAGGTTAACTACGAGACCTTCACTCTCTTTGTAAACAAAGTATTTACACATTATCACAAATTCAAATGCTTTAACCCCAAAATAACTCACTAAATTAATATCACATCTCTTATATTTCTTAATAACAGAAAATTCACTAAAATCCACTATACTGTTACTAAACCAAAAAGAAGCTTAAAGGTTATTCAACCTATAACTGTCGCATAAGTACCCGGCTTCTCCAGACGAATTTTCTCAATCGCGAGACACCCGCGACAGCTTCCGATACTGCTGAACTTCCCGGCCGAGTGTGTCCTCGTTGCCGTACGTCATCTGCGCCACTTTAACACCTGAAACGTCGTCGAAAACCCGCAGTTCGATCGTCGTCGTCGTCCGGGAGATGAATCTTACCCGAGATGACCGGCGACGAGCGAGCGGATAGCGTGGAGCGGCATTTTGTCGATGTTTGTTGGGTTAAGTTAAGTTGGTTTAAAAAAAAATGGGAATTATTGATACTGGAGGAGGCAAACAAAAAAAGCGGGGAGGCGAGAAAGCGCAGAGGTTGGGGTCTGAAGTTTGCCGCGGGATGTAAATGAGATGTAATTAAGTCTTCGATATACTTATACGAATTGCGTATTATGATAAGTACTGAGGATTCGAAATTAATTCGCTTACATTACACTGAAATTTATGATTTTCAAATAAATATAATATAAAAATAAGCACACACATCAATCCGTTGTAATTAAACCTGCGGAAAATTAATACGAAATATTAATAAACTCATCTCATTACGAATACCTCACATCACGTATATCCAATACTTTTACCTCCCCCTACCTTCACCCGACCAATTATAACAATATTTATCATGCAAATCAGTTATTTACTACTCGCCGCGCGCGCTCGGACATAATTATTATACAACATCCGCAGAGTATTTTCCGCGCGATGAAAATTAGAACGCGAAAATCGAAATCCAATTAACACAACGCGTGCCTCCCGCGTAATTATATGCGCGATTATAGCGACACGAGCGCACATGTGTTATACATATTTACCGAGTGTATAATTATAATAAGCCGCGAGACGATAATCGAGTGACCATTGTGTGTGTTGTATATATTTGCAGGCCGCCAGTTTCTTTGGCGATGGCGAGGTACGCGGCGCCCCTGCCGCTGCCCACAGTCGCGCCCACGAGCAACTCGAACAACGCGCCCTCGCCGCCACGGCACGATAACGACGATGGTAAGGAGTTTTGTGTATTTTGAATTACGTGGCTTTGTTTGGAATGTGATAAAATGTAATTAAAGGAAGTCAAAAACTTAAAGATGAAGAAACCATAAGCAAACCATATATTGAAGGTGGCTCGAGCGGTCTAGTAGACCTAAAGCTATGAACATTTTTTACAAAAATTCATTTACACATTCCAATCTGAAAACTAATATAACAGGAAAAGGGGGTTTTAACATAACGGAAAACATTTTTGTTAATAAATTTCCAATTTTGCAAAAGTAAATATTGTCCATTAAATAAAATTCAATAAGAAAAGATAATCTCTTTTGTTTTTCATTCAATTTTAATTTTCAAGGTCTCATTTTCTTCCTTGTTCCTGAATAAAATATCTAAACCTGCAAAGTTATATGCAATTGTTTGTAAAATTGTCACAAAATTTTATAAAAAATTGCATATAACTTGGCATGTTTTGAAAAATTTTTAATTTTTATTTCGGTACCTTCCCTTAAAATTGATCAAGGAAGAAAATGAAACCTTGCAAATTAAAATGTAATGAAAAACAAAAAAGATTATCTTTTCTTATTTAATTTTTTCTAATGGGCGAAATTTACTTTTGCACAATTGGAAATTTTCTAACAAAAATGTTTTCCGTCATGTTAAGAACCCTTTTTCCTGTTATATTAGTTTTCAGATTGGAATGTGTAAATGAATCTTTGTAAATAAATTTTGATATTAGGTCTACTAGACCGTTCGAGTCACCTTAACGATACCTACATTTGAATCGTTTTTTGTTTCTCATAATTTTGTCAACATAAAAAGATAGATTCTTCTATAATTTAAATCTCTTTGTATAGCTTTTTAAATATAATCCACATGAATAACACAACCACAACTATTCACAAAACGCATCTCGTTCTCGAACCAGGCAACGCATCCGAAGACAGCATAGACGTAACGAACGAGGAGCCACTCACGCCTCAGCCTGCGCAGCCTCATCAACAACAACAGCAACAACAGCAGCAACAACAGCAGCAACAGCAGCAGCAACGTGGCAACTGCAATCAACTGCCGCCGGTGATGCCGTCTATCTACTCGCCGGCGAGTCTCGAAACCGTCTACGAGACGTCGGCGCGGCTACTCTTCATGGCCGTCAAGTGGGCCAAGAACCTGCCCTCCTTCGCCAGCCTACCCTTCCGCGATCAGGTAAGAGAAAAAATTTTATATGTTATTTTAAACATGGAAAATGTTACGCGATTCTGGGTAATGAAAAATATATTGTGATTGTTGGTACGATAAAGCTTTATTATGTAACGTTCACAATTTTTTCTATTTGAACTTATAAGAAAATATATCGTTGTCTGAATGATGTATAATAAAAATATTTTATTATTCAATATTATAGATATCGGTTAAGGATATAATAAATATTTAAATAAACTTTTCTATGCGGCTTGAAAAAATTAATCGATAATTAATCAATATACGTTCAACAATCCATTAACTAAAGCTTACAAAATGACCTTCAATGCAACTCTTATGTAAACAATTCAATGATTTATATGTGATTAAATCTCTCACCATTTTGGTCCGACTAATTACGTGATTTTTCACATGATTTATCTCTAACTACTTCTAATTGGTATATACTTTTTCGCTATACCCTTCAGATGATAGAATCAAAAGAGTAATGTATACTTATATCCTTCAAACGCCACGAGGTGATGAATAAACCAGTAATTCGACCAAACCAGCAAATTACCAGATTTCTTAACAAACACCATTCCAAAATACACTTTAATTCTTCATATTGCTAAAAATAAAATAAAATCATCAAAGTATCACACCTATAACACAAAACCATCCCTCCACGTGTCAACGCAGGTGATCCTGCTAGAGGAGGCCTGGTCGGAGCTCTTCCTCCTGAACGCGGTACAGTGGTGCCTGCCCCTGGAATCCTCTCCACTGTTCAGCGCTGCGGAGTTGTCGGCCCTGGCGCTCACGCCACATCACTCGGTCCATCCGCACTCAGGTCTCCACCTCTCGATGCCGGCCAAGTCGAATCAGCTGGCCGTCGACGTGCGGTACCTCGACGACATGCTCAACCGCTACAAGGCCATGATGGTCGATCCCGCCGAGTTTGCCTGCATGAAGGCTATCATTCTCTTTCGTCCAGGTATTATTGGATTTAGGATAGCAAGATTAATTAAGATGAAGAAAAATATTTTTTTAACGACATTTAATTACAATTATAACTAGTTACCGTCACCTAGAAAAAAAATACAACAAAATATGACAATCATTTTGACTTCTTATCCAATTTAGATTTCAAAATCATCATTTTGTTCCTTGTTAAATTTCAGGGGTAGTTTCTCATAAACAATTGATTGTAGCTTCGCAGGTTTAGATAATTTTCTAATTTTTCCTGTGGAACTACCCCCGAAATTGAACAAGGAACAACATGACGGTTTTGAAATCTAAATTGGATAAAAAGTCAAAATGTTTGTCATATTTTGTGAATTTTTTTCTATGTGACGGTAACTAGTTATAATAAATTTTTTTTTCATCATCTTAACACCTCTACCTTTAATGTACGTCGTTGCTTGTATCACGGTATGTGTAAAATGTAAAAAATTCTTCAAGTTGACGTCCATCAAAATCCCCGAACCTCCTGAAGCCTTTTTTAAATAAGCAACTGGCTTTTACTGTTTCGCATCTGCGTGCCTTCCTCTTCTACGTAGACTTTACGTTCCCCAACTATTTGTTGATCTTTGTGAGACATTTTGTAATGATTGACTCGCTTACTGTCACACGTCTGCTTAACTTCAATATGATCGAGAATTTCAAGACAAGACAATAATACTTTTCATATTGACTGACAAGACCAATACAAGAGATACATTTTTAAGAATTTACAAGAGCGAGCCAACAATTACGCAGAAATATTGTATTGTCTTTCTCTCGTCAAGCCCTACATACACAGCTAAATTCTCAATAAAACAATGACGAATGCAAAAAAATAACTTAAATATCGATATATCAACTCCAATTCCATCATTAAAAAAGCCATACATATTCAAAAC